>VMDR010023728.1:0-15419 GCA_007922815.1 Macrotus californicus | reverse complement strand
TAAGAAATCAGTCCCTGGAGAGTCTGTTTGGAATGCCATGATGTTACAGAGCATACCAAAACTGTAAGCAAGCAGACTGGGGCTGTCCACATGTCACCTTGGTGAGTGACTGAACAATCAGTGTTGGAAGGTGCAGATCTTTATTTAAAACATTCCAACCTTGGGGGTGTTCAGAGCATCTCAGCTCAGAGCCCTCCTTTCCCATGAGACCCTGCACTTCCCTTGTTCCTCACCAGGCTACTAGCCAAAGGCCCCCAAAGTTCCCCATGTCCTTATGATAAGCCAGCTGCATGAACACTTCTCCAGTCCCTCTGGAAGGTACCAAAGTCGCCATCCTCATCCGCAGCTGTCTGCTTCAGAACCTGAAACACTTGTTCATCAGCCTCCATTGCAGTATCCAAAAATTTGCGTGCCATGTTTCTCTGGATCATGGTGAAACTCAGGAAGGACACAAATCTTAATAGTCCAGGTAAAATACAAGGGTAGCAGGACAGAATCTTGCCAGGAAGTCCTTCGCAGCTCCCCAGGTCCTGTGGCCTCCTTCCTCACTAGAAACTATATCCTACATGGCAGAAACCCTCTTCTCCTTCCTAAGTCGTGCAGCCAAGACCACTCCCAAGCCACAAGGTCAAGAGGCCCCACAAGGCTGCTGCACTTAAGTTTAAATCCTCACCTTTCTCTTCCTCCATAACTCCACTTCTGACTCCTCCCACTATTGGCTACCTCTGCCAGTACTCTGGTCTTTTCTGCCTTTCTCCAGCTGCCATCATTAGTATGAGCAGCCTTAACCTTGAGGTGGAGGAACCACCTTCCTGCACACTCACAGGCACAGCAAGCCCCTCCAGCTCACAGTCAGAGTCACACCTATCCCCCTGGCTCTGAGAGTCTGCCACGGCTACTTAACATGTCTATGAACCTAGGCAGGTGTTATTGATATGCAAAGTATCTCTCTTCCTCCATCCCCCAAAGGATGGCTGTGGGGGTTTCAGAGCTTCTCAGCCTACATCTAGTTCTGAACCTTGTTCTACACCTGTTACCATAACAAATTTCTATAGATAAGGTGTCTTAAAGAAAGATATTTATTTTCTCATAACTCCGGAAACTGAAAATCTGAGATCAGGGTGCCAGTGCACTTGAGTCCTAGTGAGGGTTGTCTTCCTGGATTGCTGACAGTCTCTTTCTCACTATATTTACATAACCTTTCTTCAGTGCAGTGTAGGAGGAGAGACTGAGGGAACATGCTCTCTGGAATCTCTTCTCACAAGAACAGGAATTCCATCATGAAGGCTCTACACTCATGACCTCATCTAGGTCTAATTACCTCCCAACGACCTTAACTTCAAATACTCTGACAGAGAGGGTTAAAGCTTTGACACATAAAATTGGACAGTGGTAGCAAGTGAGGACACGCCTCCATAGTCCACGCCTTCTCATAATTAAGGTCAAGGTGAAAAGATGCAGACACGGACTCAATGAATAGGGGGAATGTTGGTACTGGGCCAGGCCTTTTATAATGACTCCATAATGACAGGCAATTTTTTTCTAAACTAGATGAAATTCCAGACTGTAAGAAATATAAAGCTTCCAACAATACCAAGGAGTGACGTAGAAGACAATGAGAGGATTAACTGGGGAAGGGGGGCTCTGAAACACAAATCCAGAGCCCAAGAAGGACAGTGTTGAAGGACGAGAGAAATAGTGTCTGGGCACTTAGAGAAAGCTTTCTAAACAGGAAAATCACACACACACACACACACACACAAAGTTTAGAAAACTTTAATATATGTATATATACACAAGTATGTATATATGCATATACATATACATATACATATACATTACAGTTCTCTAAAAAGGCAAATCATATATATACATATATATATGAAAATATAGCTACTAGTATCAGTCTTCTAACCAAAGTCAATAAGTCAATGGCACACAAGATTACTTGGAGCCTGTTTTAACTTAAGTTATTAAGCCAATTTGGTAATTTAAGGAGAAAACTTTATTGATGAGAGTTGAAATACAATGATTGTTTTGGCTGGATTCCATAAGAATATTCTAAGAATGAGCTTATGTCAATCTACCAATTCAAACACCCTGTCCGTTGTGCTAAAAGGTAAATTACAGAGAGGTAAAAATAAAATTAAAAAAGATAAAAAGTATACAATAATTTAATAATTAAGTTAACAAGTATAGAAAATTATAAACATGAATATAAAAACTATGATATATAAAAATTATTTGGTAATTAAATAGAATAAAAATTTTACAAAAGAAAATATTAAAATTACTAACAATGAAAATGTATGTATAGAATAGATTTGGAAAGCTGAACATATAAATGACAGAATTTTACCCATTTTGAAGAACAAATATAAATGATCAAATCTTTCAAAAAATATAAAAACCAAAGCTTGTTTATCAGTCTATTTCCACATATAAATTGTATGTTTTTAAGAGTCAGGAAGCAGTAAAGCTAGCATGTAGATACAGATCATTTCTTAGTAAAGATCTTGGACTGAAGCAAGTCCCAACAAATGGGACTTGATGGGGATTAGTTAAAAAAGCAAAAACAAAAAAAAATTAACTTCTTCAAAAAATGTTGGAGCATATATTGACCTTTTTGCCAATTCCTAAAGTTTATCTGAGAAACAAAAAAAAACCAATTCTTGTAAATATTTCTCATGAAAATAGGCAAGATTACAAAGTAACTTTCACTGACCTTGTTATACACTTAGCATTAAATATGTATTTGTTTGTTTGCTTTTTGCTTCTTTTTAAATCACTGGTTTTTTTTGACTCTGCAATGATATAGATGGGTTCTGTGAAAGATGGCTGGTAAATTTTTTGCTTTCTGATCATCTGTTTTTGAATAAAACCTTAATATCCAATTACTTATTTAATTATTATGTATCTAATTGATGATTATTTATGTATCTCAATTAATTTCTTTAGGAAAAAACCAGTGAAAGTACCTCTGTGATACTGTCTTTGCTGCACCCATTATCTCTGAGGTCCAGAGATAATTTTATTTGTAATGATTTTCTCCCACTCATAGATAAAACATTACTCCCAAAATTTTACTTCCATTTTAACATGAAGCTCAGAAACTGTTTTGCAATGATTCTATTTTGACATTACCCAGATTCAAGATTTTTTTTATTATAAAAATACCAGTAAGGTCATTGGAACAATGAATATATTATTTTAAGACACCGAAATAGAGAAGGGCAAGCTACAAGGAGTACCTCTTCCATTGTTTAAAAAAAATACATGTTGTTCTAGTTTATTTTAACATTTCTTTCCCACTAGTTTTATATTTTCATTGAATTCACTGTTGTCCATTTAATGCCTGCTTCAAACCTTGACTTCCACATCTCTATATTCAGTCCCTTGACCTCTCTCTCTCTCTCTCTCTCTTTCACACACACACACAGAGGAATTACCATGTGTTCATTTCCTGCTAAATTCTGACAGTCACCCTCCAACTTTTAGAACATAGCTCCTGATGACTTTATAACCATATTCTACTTGTACTTTTTACTGCTATTTACTCAAATCAAAAGTCATAGCCTCACTTTAATGACTCGGTAAATTAGTAAGTACAACAGTAAGGCAAGGAAACACAAGCCACTTAATGTAGTTAGAATTAATCTTGACTTGCTTGTTCAAATTTCATAGGATTATTATTAAGATTAAATAAATCATGGCTGATATGAATAGATGGTTTCTCTAGACTGCCAAGGAGGCTCCAGCTTGTAGCAGCGCTGGGAGCAGGCCGAGGGTGGGGAACAGGAGAGGCTGTCAAGGGGATAGAGGGATAGAGCTGGGCCATGGGAACAGGACCTGGGAGGTGCTTATGCACCAAGTCACTCTCCTTGGTGATGGAGATGGAGGCTCAAGTACTGAGGACATGCAGCTGGTCAGAGAATATCTTCATGAAATGCTCAAGGTCATGGTAGGGACACTGAGTTTTGCAGGGCAGCACCAGATTTCACCTGCACAGGGTGTGAGGATGCATTGCCTGTGTAACCAAGGAGTGCCTTACAGATGCTCTGCACCGGCACAGATGCCCTGCCCCTGCCTGAGAGACCATTTGGGGTTTATGGGGTTCCTTTGCTTAGGCCTTGGGTTTGATTACCCTCTGTCAATGTGCCCTCAGTGCAGGCAGCTCACTGCACATAGGGAACTACAGTGTGGGATGCACAGAGATGACAGTTCAGGGGAGTCACCCCCACTGACCAGTATGGCTGCAGGGGAAGTTTCTTACACTGAGTGCTACAAGTCTAACGAGATAATTGGATAGAGGCAAAAGTCCTTCTCCTCCCTTCCAGTACCTGATTAGGAGTGGGACCCTGAAAGGCAAGCACATACACCATAGAAGTCAAAATGGCGTCAGGGGGAGTTGTGGACCAAAGAGACCTATCAGGCTAGCCTGGGAAAAGAAGGGATTTGGTGGGAAGTAGACCCAATCAAAGTGTGAGAAAACATCTCCTCTGTCCCACACCCAAGTAATATAGTCCCAGGGGAACAAAGAAACACTCTCTCTGACTTGTGGCTCACTAGCTGGTAACCTGAACTGGCACAGTATCCTGGCCCATTCTCTCCATGGGCCATGGGGCCTTAGCAGCCACATGGTTCATGGCCTCCAGGAGGTAGCCTCTCTTACTCTTTTATCCACCTGGTGATGCATTTGCTGGTGTGTTCATGTGATCTTGCGAGCCTAGTAGCTGCATGGCCCGTGGCCACACGGGCTCCACATACAGGCTCCAGGAGGGAGCCTGAAACAGACAGCAGCCAGGAAAAAGCTAAGGTATCTGGATGTGGACTAACTGCTTAGCATCTGCCCACTGACTCCAAAAGACTGCAGTTTAAAGTGGAGCAGAAACTCTGGACACTGGCACTTGTCTTGGTCTTGCTGAAGAGATGAGCTTTGAGACAGGAATCCCCCATCCTCCCAGACATCACAGCATCTGAATAAGAACTCTTTCCTTTTACACCAGCATCTGTCTCACGAGTTTGGCTTTCATGGTGGCAGGCAGCCAATCTCTAATTTTTTTTGTTTGGTAACATTGCTATGCAATTCTTATCACAATATATGGGACATGTGAAGCTCTTAAATATGACTTCTAACTACTGCTATTACTATTATTCCGAATACCATGTACTACAATAGTAAAGGATATCCATCACTGAAAATAGAATTACAAAACACACACAAGAGTGTTAGGTACATGAAGATTGTGATGAATTACATTGTTTTCTCTTACAAGTCTTTGAACTGACTAAATTTAGGCACAGAAGTTTTGAGAGGGAAATATAATAAGCTTAATTTCTGGTACATCAGAACCAGAAAACACATCTTGGACCTATTGCATCAATTTTCTGTCCACTTATTTTTGTTCCCTCAATTGTCTTGTACATTAGTCCTGAACTACTCACTGGGCAATGGCTAGCTTGTTCTTCAGAGGCAGAGCTGACCTGACTTAACTCATAATGTCACAGAAGCAGCAGGAACAGAGAAAAAGAACACATATGAACCATGTCAAACCATATAAAGGGAGACAGGCAAGGAAAAGGGTAGATACATTAACTTCCCCCCATTCACTAGTGTTTTTTTCTACCTTTCCCAATGATTTATCACTGATCACATTTTCTTCTATAAAGAGAAATGAGTGTGGGTTGAAAAAAATCAAAAGCTCTCTTCCTCACAATTTTTAGGAGAATGAAGTTTCTCCCATATTGGCAGAAGAAGAAAAGTAAGAAAAAAGATGCCTCCCCTTTGATCACTTACCTACCTATTCATTTTGAGCAAATTTTCCACAATACTGTGAGATCAGAGGTGTGAAGGAATAGCTTGGCAAGTTTCTCACTTGTAATCACCATCCCCATATTCACACAGGTAACATCAGTGTGATGGGTTGGCTTTATCTCCAACACTGGCTGATCTGATTGATGAATATGGATGTAAGGAGGAGCAAAGAGGGTTGTAGGGCAAAATGCACTATAGAAAAGGTTTTTAGACTCTAAATCACGTATAATGTATATGATAGAAAATTATTACAAGAAATTCTCACTGTGCAGAATGCTTATACTCTTCCTCGACCAGTAACCAAGTGCTTATGTGACTTTTCTGATAAATTAGCCCCACATAAATCATGAATATAAATTGTGTTGTAATACTTCACTCATTCTAGCATATTCTGCTTTTGCTGCCATGATTTGGACAGCCGTCTTGGGTTCACCATTTATTAAGCCCAAAGTAGAATCTGAAAAAACAATATTTATACCAACAAGTTTCTTTTAATGTGAAACATATTTTGAAAAATAGTATCCAAGTAGAATTCACTTCATACCTCATATTTTCTCCATATTCCTGTACTAGGAAAAATAAATATTCTAAAGGGAGTTGTAGTTTAAAATGATTGGTTTTGGCTTTCAGAGAATGTTACACATTTTTGGAAACTTTATCCCAAATATCCCAATGGGACACTACCTATTTTGACTTTCGGTTCCTACACTTCCTTTAGTCCCCTCCACTCATGTCTTGAGGAATGGAGCATGTGATCCAGTCCTAAGCCAACCTATGTGTCACATCCTCCTGGCCAAGTTGACTAGTTCATGGATACTCACATCCCTGAATCTATTGCAGTCATGTCATCACCGGAAGGAGCCTGAGAACAGAGTTTGAAGAAAGAAAACTCAAGATGGAACAGTTGCCTTATAGATAAGAGGGAAACTGAGAAACAAATTCAAGGAGTGTATATGTCTTATTGAATAGCTAAGACCTGGGGCTATCTACATGCTGTTCTCTCTATCTAGAATGTTCTTTCCCATAAAACCACATTGTACATCCCCTCACTCCCTTTAGGAGCTTCTACACAAATAATCTTGTCAGGGACACCTTCCCCCACCACCCTACCCTGTTTTGTTCTTTAAAAGCTGTGTAAGGAACTGCTATATGGCACCGTTATTTGTTTTACATTTATTTCCTCTTTTGTAAAAGAGACTTTGCTTGTTTTGTTCTCAGCTGTTTGTCCAGCACCAAGCCCAGATCCTGAAATAGAATAGAAGTTTAAAAAATATTAATGGCATGAAAATAAAAGACAGTTCAACACTTCATTTGAGAAAGGTACAAACAGGCAGCATTTTTCATTCATTAAAAAAATTACCCCCCCCCAAAAGTTGCAAAAGTATACTATGAACTTGAGCATTTCTCTCACCTAAGTTCACAAGCTGGTGACATCATGCCACCCCTCATATTCACCCCTCACTTCTCTGTATTCATCTGCTTCCCTTTTGTCAAACCACCCAAGAGTGCACATTTCCTTTCCTGAACACTTAAGACACCTACACAATTAGCTAATGCATATTTTCATGTTATAGGAAAAGTAGCAATAACAACAAGAATAGTGCTACAAAATAGCACGATCATGTTGAACTATCTCAAATGATAAAAGAGAAAATTACAGTTAGGTATTTACCTTCCTGTCCTTATGGACTTTATGAAAGAAACATAACAGAGTAAATATGAATGAATACTAGATAACTAATTTGGATAGTGAAAGAATGATATTGCATAATGGGTCATATTGCTGGAGATTTAATGTCCATCTCCATTTATTTTATTGTACATGTGCAGGTATACAACGTGAAATGTGTCAGAGATAAATTTCTTTTTAAGTGGGTCACATGTGTCGGCCCCCTTGCCCGAGTTCTTATCCCTCTAGGCATGTGATGATAACCAGGGCAAGAATACTATGCAAGTAACGACACACCCACAGGCAAGTCAGTAGTACAAATTATCTTCCTGCCCTTTTTAAGAGGAAGAAGGCAGCTGTTTTCCTTCCCTCCTACAAGGTGCTTCTTTACTCTAAGCCCTTCAGTGTATAAATAAAACATCTTGGTAGTTTCCAGGTAGACTTATGTGTTTCCAGCTTTTATAACATAGAGATATCTCTAAATTCTAGGCTACATGCTTTTGACGTGTAAATACCCAGAAAGATAGCCACTTCAGACTTCTTGGCATCTTGAGTATGTCATTGTGACTTAAAATAAGAAATAGATATTTTGTCTTCCTTCCCTTTTCAGACACAGAGCTTCCAAAACCGTGGTAATTTCCTAAGTAATGGGAGCCATAAGGTATCTTATGTTGTGTTAATGAAGCTACTTTTGGAAAGCACCTAGGTAACAGAAGGAAAGGGATTGGATGCCAGGGGAACCAATCTTGTGATTAGCAGGTTGAAACTTTTAGTATCTTCCCACCCCGCCCTCTGCCCCCTGCCACCTGGAATCTCCTGGGGAGGAAGAAGGGCTAGAGGTCAAAGCAATTTCTTGCATCAGTGATTTAATCAACCATGCCTACATAATGAAGCCCCAGAGAAATGGGTTTGGAGAGCTTTCAGCTTGGTGACAACAACGTTCCATGTGCCCCAAGCCAGGACTCAAACTCCAGGAGGATAGAAGCTTCTTTGTGTGGGACCTCAAACTATTTATCTGTTTATCTGGCTGTTGATTCCTATTCTTAGCATCCTCCGTAACATACAGGTAGTCTAGTGAGTAAGCGTGTTAGTGGCCAATGTTAGACCTCAGTGCCTGAGTACGGCTAAAAGAAGAATTGAGAGCCAAGGAATTCAAATCAAAAGGGAAAGTGTATTTAGTAAGTAAAGAGTAAGTACACATGAAATAAGAGAATCAAGTGGGTGGCTGAACAAGCTGCCCTAGGATGTTGGCAAAGGCTCCTTTGCTAGCCAGAATGGGCTAGCTGGGAGGTTCTCATTACTTCCTTCTTTAGGTTGACCTATTGGAGCCTTTCCTGTCATCTTTTGTCCTTGTATGAGTCATATGAGGCTTGTCTCCTACCCCTTGTTTCCCTTCTAAGGGAGGGTTACTGCATGACTAGCGATATGAAAGTTTAGGGGGTCCACACTGCATGACCAGTGATACAAAAGCTCAACTGCATGACCAGGGAAATGCTAGGGAAGAAAAGGTCATGCAGGGGTAAGGTCCCAGCACAGTTTTGCCTGTTGCTAGGTACCTGGCCTTTTTACTCTGCTCATGTCTGTATAACTGCCTACAACAAACTGGCTTCTTGAATGGTTTGTAGGAACATCTAATTTATAGCTATTTGGTCAGAAGCACAGTTCACAACCTGGACTTGTGATGGGAATCTAAGTATAGGGAAGTCTTGTGGGACTGAATCCTTAACCTGTGGAATATGATGTTATCACAAGGTAAACAGTGTCAGAATTGACTTGAATTGTAGGGTTCCAGAATTGCTTGGTGGTATGGAGAACTCTCCCCCACCATATACAGATGTTGGAATTAGTTACAGACCCATTATTGGAGTTTCACGTGGGGATCTTGTGTGGGCTGGAACCATTTGGTCCTTTCTAGAAAATGAGAGGGGTTTTATTATCCTTCTGTTGCTGATGTGGACCGGGACCAAGGCTGGTCTGCTGGGCTTGTCTGGAGATGGGTTCCTCTATGGTAGGGCGGGAAATCCATGCCAATGAGACATGCATAGGATGATTTAAGGTGTAGTGGCAAGATTCATTGGAGGGACACACAGGTCATAGATATCTCTGAAGAAGCTGCTGCACTGCCTCATCTACAACCAGGTGGTTCAGCTTTGTCTTGCTGTGGAAGGAATCCAACCTCCGGGGCCACAGGCTTGCACTTGTCTTCACCAAGCCCAGAAGAAGGACCAGTGCCCAGAGAAACTCTGCCATTACCCAGGCTTTAGTAAGGTTTTAATAGTCTAGCTTGGTTTCTATTCTCCTCCATCCCACATTTGACATTGTGCTTTGGCCTGTGCAGCTGTCATGCCCAGGCATTCACTGCTGCTACGGAGAGAGAGCAAAGAAGTATGCCAATGCCTGGGGCCTTTGTTCAGCCTTGATTATATATCCTTGGGTTTGGGAGAGGTCAGGCTTTCTTTCAAACTGTCCCATCTCTTTTCTGAATCTTTCTGGGCTGATCCTTTTCCCAGGCTAGACTCTTCTACTTTATGGTTGCCATTTTTGCTCCTAATGTGCATGCCTCAAAATTCTGCTTTGTCAAGCAGCTCCTACTGATTGCATGCACCCAGCAAAGGAATTGCCCCCTCACTGTTGTATCCCTCTACCCAGTAACCCAGGCCATTGGTCCCCTGGGAGATTGGAAAACCAATCTCTACTGCCTGCTCAGGGATTAAATCCTTTTGCACAGAATGTGGCTGTCCCTGGGGTATCTGTGAAGCTACTCCTTCCTAGTTAATCAGGCTAAACTAGCCGTCTCCCTTTTCTTTTGTTATTACCTAATTAGCTGCCTATGCTAACACTTTCAGATAACAGTGTTACTGAACCAAAATGGGGTTTGGCTGCCCTGCATTGCCAATAGGCAAATTCCAGAGGCAGAGGTTGGTGAGAAAGGAAAGGGGTCTCTAGTCAAATTCTTACTGATCTTGGGAAAATGCAGGACCCCCATCTCCAGGTTCATCAGGCAAAACCCAGTCTACCTTGTGATGCTGGACTGGGACCCTGCAAATGACATTCCTTTGTTGACTAGTTTCCTGTTAGGCTCCACCGCAGGAAGGCAGTAGAGGGAGAGCATAAAGCTGGAGGGGAAAGAATGAACTGCGCCTGTTGGCCCATTGTTACTGTGAATATCACCCAGCAGTGGTCCTTTACCCTAGTGTAGTAACTACCTCGCCAAGTAGTAACTGGTTACAATTTCCTGTATATTTCAGGTGCCTCTAAAAAGGCTTATTATAATTTTTCAGATATACTAATACTATCTGGGCAGCATCCGTCCTTATAGGTCTGAGACTCAGGTTCTGAACTTCTGAGGCAGCAGTACTGGTTGGACAGGCTCTCTTCTTGGGGCTCTGAACCCCAGATTTCTTCCCTCAGCCTGAGGGGAACTAGATTTTTTCTGCTGTTACTTCTGTAATCCCTTTTGCCTAGTTAGGTGCTCAACATATGTTTAAACAACTTCGTATCTTAAAACTCTTTCTTTACAATGATTGGTATGGTTATCCTTTTCTTATGTGACAATAGCTGGCAGAGTTAAAAATCAGAGGGCCTCATATACAGGAATAATATGAACTTCAAAGTCACTAAGACAAAGGTTCAGAACCTGCAATCAAAACATGTTTATAATGTTATCAAGGTTTTATTTATTAACTCTCAGCCTCAAATATATGGATTTCAGTTTTAAGTAAGTCGATATCTGATGATGATTTAGATAAAATGGCTTAAATAATTTGGACTTCTTCATTTTTAATGTGAAATGTTTGGACAAGAAGAATTCTTCATTTTGAGTTCCAAAATTACACTGTACTTGTTGCAAAATTTTCAAGAATATTTTAACATGTAAGTCACATGTGAAAACATTTCTAATCAAATGAGACTTAATCTCACAGGCGGTAATATTAAATCTAGTATTCACTCACACACAATTTCAGACTACAAGATTAAACAGCACTGTTACAGAATGGAGCCGTGGCAGGGAACAAAATACTATTACTGAATGGACCCCCCTTTCTCCTGGATCCCCCCTGTACTAGGTTCGCCTTGCCCGCTGCCAGGTAATTATAGCTCTCAATGTCAGAGATTGGTGAAAAGGAAAGGAATTATTTATTCAAAGGTTATCCAGCCTTAAGAATAATGCCTTAATGTCTTCATTAAAATCCCAAAGACCCACAAACACACACAGTCCTTCCTTCTCCCCTTTGCCCAGTACCTCAGGAAAAGAAATAGAAGTCCATGGCTCAGGTACCCCTCGGTTCTTTCCAGTAATCCATGCTCAGCTGGCCAGCCTCCCTCAGTTCCCAGCACCATCAGCTATGTCACTGCCATAATCTCCAGTTTTTAATCCAAACCCACACGGCACCTTTCTCATGGCCCACCAGCAAGAGTCCTTTCACCCCTTTCCTTCCCACAGCATCTCTCCTGCATTCTCCCAAACTGCTAAGAGATAGCTCTGCATGGCTGCTACATCTTGCCTTCCAGTTTCCTAAGCTGCGTGGCAAAGGGAGCCCCAAAGCCACATGGTTCCGACTCTCACCAAAACCGCATGGTCTCCCCTTTTCTTGCCAAAGCTGCATGGTCTCCTCCTAGCATGGCTACCACACTTGGTTTAAATCCCAGCGCCAATCTTCCTCTGCATCCCCGTTTCCAACTCCTCCCACAAGGGCTACACCTACCAGCATCCCTGTATTTTTCCAGCTTTTCTGGGCTGCCACTGTAAGTCCAGGCAGGCTGGCCCTGTGGTGTGGA
Source organism: Macrotus californicus (assembly GCA_007922815.1). Lineage (NCBI taxonomy): Eukaryota > Metazoa > Chordata > Mammalia > Chiroptera > Phyllostomidae > Macrotus > Macrotus californicus. Next base: position 3,156 of record VMDR010023728.1, on the reverse strand, counting down.
GCCAACCATCTCCAAGCTCTTACACAGTCACTGTAACCAGGGGGAGTTGCTTCCCAGTTACGTCATGGGTTGAAGTCACTCCCATCTCCCTGGCTGAAAGCAGGGCCACAGCTATTTAATATATCCATTAAACCAGTCAAAAGCTATAGATATGCTAAATGACCATTCCTGAGGTTATTTGCAAAACTGTTGCTATGCAGAACAACTCTCAATGGACTTGCTCCTTGTGTCTCATCCCCCAGTTCAGATTGTGGGAGATGAAGAGATCCTATATATTTTAATATTTCCTGGACACCCTGAGTTCTGGACTGACAGACCTAGGTAGGCCTAGGAGGAATGGAAAATCACCAGGTGGGAAAACTATACCATGGGAAACTGTAGCCTGGGAAAATGCCTGCTGACCCTACCCAGGACAAACAGATGTCCAGCTAAGATTGGTGTCTGGGGTCTGCCTATCTGGTATAACAGGATGCAGCTTTGACTTGAGCCTGACAAGATGTGTCAAGAACAGTGGTCAGCAGAAATGGCACCCAGCAACCAGCTCTAGCCAATCAGACTCTAACACCCCAACCAGTTACCCTTTGCAGGTTTTTGTGCTTCAAAACCCTGCCCTAAGAACAACCAAGCGAGTCTTAACCTCCCTTGATTGGCTCCCCAACCTCCCTAGGTTGGCCCTACTTTCCCCCACAAGTCCTAACCTCCCTTGGTTGGCTCCCCAACCTCCCTAGGTTGGCCCTACTTTCCCCCACAAGTCCTAACCTCCCTTGGTTGGCTCCCCAACCTCCTTAGGTTGGCCCCACTTTCCCTCTTATTCCTCACTAGTAAACCCTGCTCCTTAGCTCACTGCATCCATCTGGTTTCTTGAGTGACTCTGACCTAACATGGATCTCATTACAAATCCCTATTTTGGGGGCCTCCTGGCTGCACCTTGTTATAGCATCACTAGTTATTAAATGTGGCATCACTAGAATTAACCATATTTTTTGCTCATTATAAGGCAAATTAAATTAAGCTGTCTTCTCTTTACATTTGGAATTTCAAGTTAAAAAAAAAAACACATCATAGATATTTCACAGATATCTAGAATAGTTATAAAATCTTTGTTATTTGAAATTCTAATTTATTATAAAAGACCTTTTTCATACATTTTCTTTAAAATGTATTAAAACAAAGATAAAAGAAGTTCCTTCCCAGCTGTATTTAATCAGTTTGGGAGGGTTATGTTTTTATATGGTACAGTATTTCAGTATTGTGAATTTTTTTGTTGAATTATTGTACTCACCAAATGGTAATTCAGGTCAATTTTATATATAATCTGTCTTTTATAAGAGATAACAGCAAGTAAAATAAAGCATAGACGTGTCCAAACTACCTTCAATAATAAGTTAAATACAAGACCATGCACTGAATTCTGACAGCAGATATTTTGCTTTTTCCACATATTTTATTTCTAAAATGTTCCTTTTTAATTAGTATGTCCAAACTAATAGCCTAGTGATTTTAAATAAACCGCTTTTATGGTTTTAATTTTATTACTGTCTTAACAGTCCCTGAGTCAGTTTTCTATAAAAATCTAAGAATCTGAATCACATTCAAGTTCCTTCCAACAAAAAGTGAGATTCTTTGTTCTCCTTAAAAGTTCAGACCTTCACCTTTTCATCACTGAATAGCCTAGTTTTCCTTTAAAGAAGAGTCAGTGCACGTCCTTGCTTCTTTTCATTTCTCATGATTTTTCATTGAAAATTGGACACATCAATAATATAATGTGAATACTCTGTCCCTCAACCTTCCAGTCCCCAGGTTTGGGAGTTCTTGCTGCTTGTTCTTGTTATTAATTCTGCTGTTTGCTTGTTGAGTGACTTGTCTTGACTAATTCTGTTAAGTCTGTATTCTTGGTAAAGTGTAGCCAATGAAATCCTTGCTTTGTTTGCTTAGTGGTCAGCTCTTGACTGGTCAGAGATTTCATCAACTGCCTTGTACCTGTCTGCCTCCCAGCCCTTGCTGTGGTCTCTGTGTGCACCTCGGGGCATACCTTTAATGCCCTGGCAGGCGAGCCATCCTCTGCCTCAGCCTTCATGTCTGTTTCTACAAATGAGGAGTCTATTCATGCTCTCCAGAATCTTTCCCAAAGTTAGCTTCAATTCCATCTTTTCCCATTTTACTTAAAGAAAAATATCCATGCAAGTGGGATGATGTGTTTTAACAGACACTGCTGTTACTATGAATAAACATGTATGCTCACTTTGGACAGTTTCTAAGTGGAAACGAGAGTAACTTTCTAGGTAAAAATCCATGTGGCGGAGGTGTGTGGTTTTAGAAACCTTTTTCTTACTACTGTTACAGAATTGGGTAGATGGGATTACGGTTCTCTTCTATTTGCGAGAGAGCTCTGAGAATTCAATGAACACTTGTTGACTGATGACTTGAAAGTTCTTATTCCATCTCAGGGGAGCCAAAGTTTGCTGCACATCATCTTTATTCATGAATCTATACAGTGTCTCTTCCTTTGTGTTCTGTTTAAAATTGATTTTGAAAGCAGGTACAGGAGGATGTATATACACATCTGACTGTAATTTCTTACATTCACACGAATGTGGATCAAGTACAACATGTGCCTGTTGTGTCTGTGTACATTTAACATGGGAGGGGAGATGACAGAGGAAGAGGATTGTCATGATTTGTCCTTGATCCACACCTGAATCTGCTTTTAAAAAACGACTTTGCCTGTCCAGCTCTCATCAGTACTGAGTATCTCAGGAAGTAGCATGCACATTTATATGCAGTACAAATCATTCATTCATTTTGGATTTAGTTCCTTTATTAGAAAGTATTTGGTGTATATTGTCTATGCATAACATGTATCTCTCAATATAAATTTTATTAATGACAAAACCAATACCAAGACAGCATCACTGACAATGAGCCAAGGTAAATATTGCTATTGCATAAAGTTAAACCCTTTTCCACACTTGCAAAACCGTTGTTAGATACTTAGCTTTATTTGTCCAGTGTTGTGTCTGCATACCTAAATGCACCATATATACAATATAAAATTTCATGCGTATATAAAAATTTGCTTCAAATCAATTTATCAGAAAAACAAAAATATTGCTCTCAAATTTAGAGATTTTTCTCTGCATCTTGCCTCAGACTTTA
>VMDR010023726.1:0-15423 GCA_007922815.1 Macrotus californicus | reverse complement strand
TCTCTTTCACATTCAGTATTTATTAACAAACTGTTGTAGCTATAGTTATATTTACTACCATTATCCTTTAACTTTTATACTAGAGTTATATGTTTAATATACAACTATATTACAGTGTTAGAATGTTCTGAATTTGACTACACAGCCCTGTGCCACATAATGCTATTTTAGTCAACAATGGACCACATACATATACAGTGGTGGTATACCATGTAGCATAGGTGTGTATGTGGCTAGACCATTTAGGTTTGTGTAAATATGCTCTATGGTGTTCACACAACAGAATCACCTAACATGTGCACTTCTCAGAACTTACTCCCATTGTTAAGTGGTGCACGGCTACACTTACCTTTACCAGTATGTTGTACATTTTTATATGTTTTCATGTTTCTAATTAGCATCCTTTATTTCAACTTAAAGAACTCCTTTGAGCATTTCTTGCAAGGTAGATCAACTGATGATGAACTCCCTTAGTTTTCATTTGAAAATATTTCTCTTTCATTTTGAAACTGGATTTCATTTAACTTTGTTGGATAGAACATTCTTGGCTAGCAGGGTATTTTTTTTCAGCACTTTGAACACAGGGTGGAGCAAAAGTAGGTTTACAGTCATGAGTATGCAAACACAGAGTTTATTCTTCTATTACCATGTATTCATTACTGCATGAGTTTCCATTCGAACAACTGTAAACCTACTTTTGCCTCAGCCTGCACATCATCTCACTGTCTCAGGTGCATGAGGTGTCTGCTGACAAGTATCCTGAGAGCCTACAATGTTTTTTCCTCTTGTTTTCCAGACTTTTTCTCTTTGATTTTTGATCATTTTATTATAATGTGTTTTGGAGAGGACTTCCAAGTTTGTTCAGTTATCTATGAGTTTCATGAAATTAGATGTCTAAATCTCTTCCCAGATTTGGGAAAATTTCAACATTTTTTTTTTCATTATTACATTTTCCAGCTCCAGCATTTTTATTTATTTTCTTTATTTCTATCTCTTTTTTAACTTCTCATTTTGTTCATGTATTGTTTCCCCCATTTTGTTAAGTTGTTTATTGCTCTATTTCCTTTTAAGTTGCTCTTTTTAAAATTCAGCTTTTTTGAGGTGTAACTGTCATAGAAATAGAAAGATATTTGACGTGTACCTCCTGGTGATTTTATATGTGTGTGTATTTGAAAGAATTTCCCCATCTAGTTAATTAACACATCTATCACTTTACATATTTATCTTTTCAGTTTTGAGATTTCTGTACTTTCTTGTAGCTCATTGAGTTTCCGTAAAACCGCTATTGTGATTTCTTTAACAGCTAAATCGCAGATCTCCACGTCTTTGGTACTGGTTACTGAAAGATTATTTTAATCCTTTGTGAGGTCACCTTCCCTTGACTTCTCATGCGCCTTGAAGTCTGGTACCGCCTCCTTTGTATTTAAAATAGCAGTCGCCTCCTCTAGTCTTTTTAACCGTTCTCTGTGATGCCTTCAAACATGTACTTTTTTACTCCAGCAACGTGCTAGAACTTCTTTGCTGGAAACTTGGACTTTCGCAGAGGCTCTCTCATCTGTGGGTAATTGTTTAAGACCCCACCTGTGGGTGGGATAGACTCCTCCCAGGTCCCTTGACAGGTACCACTGTATCCCACAGCTCCCGAAGGGCGTCTGGGACTGCAGATAGAGGCCAAGTCGGTGTTGTTGAGGGGGTGGGGCACAAACAAGGAATGTCTTATTCAGTCATGATTTTGCTTATTTTATTTAAATACTATAATATAAAATAAATTGGATTAAATTTACACATTCAATAAAAAATATTGCACTTTGTTACTAGTACTTGGGTGCAAATGTGAGCTCTGTAGAACTATATGCTATACAGTTCTTTATGCCATAATAAGTAATAATTTTGAATACTTTAAATTATTTCCTTGTGGATTAGTAAATATGCAGTCTTCCATGTGAAAATCTAACCATATTTTTAAAGACTTTGATGATTTGATGTAGAAAGATTTTTGAGAAAATAATTTAAAACCTAGATTATTAGTCTTCATTCTTTCCTGTTTGAAAGTTTGATGGCTTCAGAAGTGTCTACTTCTCAGGAGAAATTTATTTTACTGGTACAGAATTTCCAAAGTTATATTTTACAATACTGTTATATCATGAATAAATCAAAGCTTATAAGCAAACCGATAAATGAAACAGGTTTGCTCAACCACCCTTTTCTTCAATTTCTTTCTCTAAATGTGGTCTCTCTCTTTTCCTTTAAACAAAGTCTATCTGCATGAAGTAAGCATTACTCACATTCTCGGTCCTCTTGCTATGATACCTGTATGTCTGCTTTAATTCTGGCTTTAAAGTGATTCTATGCTCATGCATTTAATATGCATGGAGACATTTTTTAATATATATTAGATATTATGTATGTGTAAGAACTAAATTTAGCTTCTGCTTATATATTTAAAATTAGAAATTGAACTAAATTCATTGAACTTCTCTGAAACACAAGGCCATTTTAGACAATTCAGAGTCAGAAGAAGAAAAACAAATACTGGATTCAGTCACTGGATCTGTGCAAACAAAATATATAATACAAACAAACAGAATCAAAATATTAAGCCTTATTTTTCAAACACGCTTTTTTCCATTTAGATATTACCAGTAATAACATTTTAAGGTTGAAGCATCCATATAACTCCCTTGACTCTTGTCTTTTAATGCATAGGCACAAAGAAAATTCATCACATCTTGAAACGCTATCATCAGAATCATAACATGGAGCAGGTAATTAGAGATCGTTCATACAAAATAGAGTTGAAATAAGCCTTGCACATATTGACAAAAAATAAAGTTCCTTTCCATTAAATATGTAAAACTTAAACCAATTCATTTGAGACTGAAACATTAATTGTATGTGGTATTACTCAGACCTTAACCATATTTAGCCTTTTGGATCTCTGTGACAAATAACTTTCTGAACCATTGCTTCCTCTAGCTTTATATCTTATTTGCATAATTAAACAGTATTCTTTTTACTGACAATGTTTATTTGTAAATCTCCAATTTATAAATACTTTTTCCATATTGGCTCACATTAACAAAAATACAGCTCACTTTTTATCAGTTGGAGTTCATTTTTGGAGAATAAGCAGAAAAGGTTTACTATTTTCAGACTTTGCTATCCACACCTGTGCTTACACCACTACTAAAACATGGGTTGTTCTGCATCCTTCAAGTTCAGAGCACTCTCTGGCAAGCATTCTTCTGGAGCACTTCATTCTGCATTTTTGTTTCCATTTATTTTGGTTTCGAATGAATATTTTATTTCAGAGACACGTGAACGTTTTTATAGTGCACATCTCTACGTAACTGTTGCCTATAATCTCGGAGCATTACGGCAGGGCCACCACTTGAGCACCAAGTATTAAAACTGCCAAAACAAACCTAAGTACAGATGTTGGAAAATTAATCACTATATGTATAGAGATATAAAACCAGTCACATCTCAGATAATTCCAAAGCAGTCATTTTATAATTATGCTTTCTAGAGGATCATTCAAATTGATTTCACCATTTCACCAGAAAGTCCTGCCCCCCGAAAACTAAAAGACAGCAGGATAAAACTAATTTTACTCTACTTTAACTCACTCTTATTATCTCTAACCCATGCAACATTTTATTTTTGCCCTTGACCCTAGTAGGTTCTTATCTTAATGTTCCTACTCCTGTCTCACCAGGAGTCAGTCACAGCCCTGTTACCCAGAGCAGAGGTGACTGACCATTTAATGAGGAATTACTGCCATCTTGTGGCTATCACAATTGAAGGCAAATAATCCTGATGCACTGGGCAAGAGAAAAATAACCAGTGCTGTTACATGTTCTATCTCCCCTCTAATACACATCGTTAAAGAGACACGATGATACACATTGTCTTTAGTGAAAATGCATACATCAGTACTGTACCTTCAGGAGGATCTCTTTTCCACACTTTATCAGAATCCAGCAGTAAAATGTAAATCAATCTAAAATAACGACTTGGGTCTGTACAGGATAGAAAATTATGTAGGCAACTAAACAAAGGCATTAATAATTTCTACTGCCTACTTCAGCCATTCATCTTCATTTTTTTTAATGTTAAGAATGTGTAAAAGGTCATAATTCAGTAGGTTCAAATATTTCTAACTCTGAGGTGACATGTTTGCCACACATCTCAATAGCCCATGTCAGCACCGGAAATTGGCCAAGACCTACTAATAACCAAAAACAGATTTGAAGCGAACGATTCTCTCAGATCTGTGTGGCACATGTTGTCTTCAATATTCTTTCTCTTGACATGTGACAAATTTGCAAATTTTGCATTTTTAAGATTCATGTGGTACAGCCAGTAAAACACTGGCAATGAGAAACAATGAGCACATCTAAAAACACTTTGTTCTAAAAGTATAAAGCAAAAATCTAACCCTGCTTCTCTGTCAAGATATGTGAAATGCCAATTATAGAAAAAGAGTTTGGAGCAAAGGCTTCAAAGTGTATGAAGTATATTTTATTTATCTGTGTGTATTCTTTGAAGGAAACACCTTATTAAAAATCTGTTATTTAAACAACCAGAGGTTGAAAAGGAACATTTTCTTCCCATAAGGCTTTTCCTAGTTAAGTGTCAAAGCTTAAGTGTTTAGTACAAAACACTCCACCTGGTGGTAGAAGAGAAAGGGTGGCCGCTCCCTGTAAAAGACCCTCAGAAAAAAAGACGGAATGAATCAGAAGAGCACACATACACGTTTAGTTAGAAGCCATGTAAGATACTCCATGCAGTTGGTGAGCATCTTAAAAGCAAAATCCAGACAGAATCTGTCTCTCTATAAATCTTTCCACCCTTTCCATTACCAGTTAGGTATTGTTGGCTCTAAGCCATCTGATTTTACTATGATTTATTAACTGCTATGCATTATATATGAGATTCAGGTTTGCTGAAGAGTTACCCTTATGGTCATTGTTGCATACAAATCAGCTACTGTTAGAGAGGTTTACTGCATCCTTTTATGCTGCTAGCACTTTTATTAGGCAGTAGTATAATATGTAAGTGGAAAAGAAAACCCTTCCTTTATGTTTTCCCATGTACATTACTAGTAAATGCAGTGCATGTTAAGAACAATAGTCCTTTGTTCTAGTCTGTTTCTAAAAAGAAGAAAAAGCCTCCAGAACAATAGATGAGAAGAAATAAAAACCTGTTGTCTAAATCAAGGGATTGGTATTCTCCAAATCATTGCTATAGCATCGAACCATTTTCTCTGGGAAGACCAACTGAAACGTGAGAAAAAGCAATAATGTAGCAAAACCAATTTACTCTTGTTAGGAAATTGGAAAACCGGTAGCAGAGACCTCAGCCGATCTGTCTCTGAAATAAGGTACCACAGAGCGGTGCTCCCACACTCTTTTTACATTGAGACATTTGATTAAGTAATTCAGCTCGAATTTCCAGTGCAGCTCTCCATACAATGACCTGAGAGCTTGCCTTTAGCACTTTTAAATCATGTTTGCTCCTGGCTGGCATAAACAATCAAGACAAAAAAAACACCTCAATTTAGCTAAATGGCTTTGGTTTACCTTCCACAACAACAAGAGAAAAGAGAATGGGTATTGTCTTACACAACCAGCAGAAAGGGAAAAGGTGTGACTGATCATATTTTTCAAAAGTGTGGAGAGAGAGGGATGCTTTCCTTCCTATCTGAAATCGTACCATGTTCCTCTAACCGCAAACACTGCAGTCCAGTTCAGTGGCATATGTTACAAAGTGTTTCTGAAGAAAGGGGTTATTGTTCGGTAACAGCATTATGTCCAAGAAGAATGAGGCAGACATTTGCAGCCTTAGCTTTGGCGTGACTGTTCAGGTACACTAGAGTCATACCTACTAAGACACATGTGAAAGGGTTTTAGAATCCCAAGTATGTAGATTATTAATGTATGTAATTTTTACATTTTTGTTGAAGCCATCTAGAAATGTACTCGCTAATTTTTAGAATAGGTTGATTTCCTCTTAATTAATTGATTCATAATAATTATAAGGCACAGTTGATTGAGGTCATGCTTAAGAAAATCTGGCTGAAAATTTAGCTTAATAAAAAAGCATTTATTGAACGATCACTATGCGTCTACTGATACGTTTTAAACATAACAAAGATAAATGGCTAGTTAGTTGACATTGGAGATTCTTATTCTCCGCAAGTATCTGATTTTATAGATATTTCAACGTATATTGAGTATGTTCTGACAAAAACTGCCGAAGAAGAGATGCTTACAAGATGAGACATTGGAGAGACTAGGTGAGATGATTCCAGAGCACCAGTTCAATCACAGGAAACTCTGACAAGTATCTCTGTTGTATTAAAACTAGAGATTCGTAGTTCATGAATTCACGGGCACTTTGAAACTCTGAAGACTTTTTCAGTTTTGAGGATCCATGGTGTGAAAAATGCCCTAGATACAGGGTCACAGTTCTGTGTCATGACCCTTCCCCCAGCTTCCCTTTCAGGGGCCATATTGTTTTCCTCCCCAAATGGTATATGGTTCAGAAAAGCGGAAAATGCACTTTCCGAAAAGAAGCTATTAACTGGGGGGTATACAATATTGTTACTAAACTCTTCGTTTTTCTTTAAAAAAGCTAAAAGCACAAAATGCCCAGTCTTTAAAAGATCTTCAAACTGAGCAATTGAAAGAAACCTCAGAACCTAAGCCCATATTATTCTCCTAGGTAGTTTGTATCTTTTTAAAAATATTTAATTGTATATGATCCCTATTTTCTGGGTGGCTAACATGAATTATAATGAACTGCACAATCAGAGAGTGAAAAAAATAAGCATGCAATGCTTCTTCCAATGTCCCTTTCTTTCAACGACACTGTTTAAACTGATAAACATCACTTGGCCTTGGCAATCTAGACCCTCAAGCCTGTAGGCAAACCCTAATTAAGCTAAGTGGTACCTTTTCCAGGGACATCTGCTACCACAAGTTTCAAATATCCACAACAAAGCATGATTTTTCAGCTTCCAGAGACATTGTGATTAATATAGAAGTATTTTTCTTTCCAAAAGGGTAAAGTTACAAATTGAGATGCTGCTTCCAGTATTTTAGAAATGCAAAACCACAACTTACCCAACTTCTCTCTTTACTTTTTATTTCTTCAGGCATTTAAATTCTCTCACTCTACAGTTTAACAAGTTTAATAATTAAAACAAATGTAAAGAATTAAACAGCAAGTACTATAATGCAGTAGGGAATAGATTAAAAGCTAAGACTTTTCCCCCTTCGTCCTCCATGGATTTAAGAAGCATTTCCTTTAAAATAATGTCCCAACACACCAAGTGAAATGGACCACTTTCCAGTTAATATCTTTTAATATGAATAAAGCAGTATAAAATGACACATAAGTGACCATTCTTACTACATTTCTTTAATTCTAAATTAGTTTTGTATAACACTGAGCTTGCTGAATTTATGCAAGGGGTTGGACCAGTCTAAGTTTTTGTAATAAGTTGGACCAATTACATTAATTAATTAATCTGAAGATTTTTCATGTTTAGAGACACACTTGGGGGGGGCACACAATGCAGTGTGTAGACCATGTGTCATAGAAATGTGCACTTGAAACCTATGTGATCTCATTAACCAATGTCAGCACATTAAACTTAATTTTTAATAAACTTTGTTTAATTATCTTACTTTTTATCATTTTGATGATGAGAAGAAATTAAATAACATTGTCCAAATTCTACTAACTCATTCAAATAATGTAAATTTCACATCCTGTGGTAATCAAAAATGTAGGGGAAAAATTTATGGTGTGTTCAGGTTAAGGACACTTCTGTCAGCAACACTGAATTCATGCAAAAGCCGAACATTTATTTGGCTCAGCCAGTGTTCTGTTGTGAGTGTGAGGCGATTGTAGTAATGACATGGTATACACGGAACAGGTATTACAAATTGAGGGGGAAGAAGGAGACTCCACACGTCTTAGAAAATTTATGACAGAATTTGATCTTTCTTGTTTTTTTTAAACTGATGGCCTTTAAGTTATCCAGATCTGCCCCTTCATCCCTTGTGCTACCAGTAAGAACATGGAGCTGCTTCCTGCACGCTATATAGCACAATTCAATTTCATGCATTTCATATATGTCATGCTACATTATAATGCAGCTTACACATATTAAAAATAATTATTGTGCATACCCTTTAGGCTACAGCTTTTGTCACATTGTACATTATTTACAATCACTTATAAATCCAGAAAAATACCCAGGCAGAGAAATCAAAGCAGGAGGTAGAGTCTGTTTTAATGTGATTATATTGGCATCTGATATGATGGTGTTTTGGACCATATTGACATGAGTGAGGATTCTATGTAGCAACTGTTCAATACCATCCGCTGGACTTCTCTGATAGACCACTTAACTATCTCAGCTTTTCCAGTGATCATCTTATTTATCTAGGATTATTGCACTGAATTTACTGTTTGGTTTTCTTCCAGAACTGAAATGTCAAGTCCAGTGTCATGTATGCAGTAGCTTTGTGCTGTGAGAGCTTCACAGATCCCCCAAAAGCTGCTAGCAGTTGATCTTTGGATAGAGCTAGAAATAAATAAATCCTCTTTAGCAGATCAATATTCATCCCATTTAATGCTTGATGTGAAACTTGTGGATTTGTGGTGGTAATGCTGATGTACAGCTAATCGTTGAAAATGGGCATTAGGGCTTTTATAGCATGGCAACATATTGTCAGGCAAGGAGGGAAAGAAGCGGTAAGCACAGCCTGGAAAAAAACATGGTAAGTCTGTATCAATTGGCTGCCATTTGGAACCTAATGGGGGTGCTTTACTGTGTAGTGCTAAAAACTAATAATGCGGACAAGTGGATCCTCTACATAAAAGAAATTCCTGTGACCTTCCCTTGGTTTGCTACTCTTTGTGGTAGAGTGCATAAAAATGAGGTTTCTGACTCATTTGGAGACTCTGGTGCTAAAGAAATTGATAATGAAATATTTTTCCTATGGAGATTCTTGTAATTACCAATAATTGTACGAAAAACATTTTAGTGTAAAAGCCAGAAACTTGGGGGAGCAGGGGGGGGTTTATACTGGAAATTCACACTAAAAATGGAGAGGCTCAAAGAAAGGGGCGTAGAGCAGAGTTCTGAACGAAGACATCAGAAAAAGACATCTTGCCAGAGAGCAAGGTTTTAGACGTTGTTAAGGCATTTTTTTCCAGCCAACAGTGTAAAAGTCACATGTCAGACCTGTCTTCTAATGCAAAGGTTATAGTTTTCCTCCTGATTTCCCAGTTTTCTCTTTTGCTGTGAATATACAATAATTCACACTTTCATGGAGTTCAGAAAAACAAGTTGGTGCTGGGCATTCTTCGCATGCAGTAGCTTCTCATCTAGCCACAGAATCTGAAATGTAGACATTGTGGTTGCCGGCACTACAGCTATGTACACTTTCAACCGTATTTTTCAATTATCAATTTAGTAAAATGCATGAAAAATATGCACATGGTCTCTGTGTAAAAACCTTCACTTGTCAATGGTCTCACAGACTCAGGCTGCCCTGTTAAATTTTGCCAAGCATCTAAACTTAACTTGTGTAAAGGGATACCTTTCAAACAAAGCACGAGAAAAATGCACTTACTTTAACTATAGAAACTAGAGAACTGAGATTGATCTGCTTACCCAGGAAAAATTATATTCTTTCTCAAGTAGTAGATTTTCATTTAAGTTTACTGAGAAATGAAACATTATAATCTTTACATGGAGGGAGAGGTCATGAAGCGTCAAATGTGCAGAGTAACATCTGCTGGCTCCACATACTCATGGGACTGACTGCTCAGAAGTGTTGGTCCCTTACACAAGTCCCAAACTTTACCACTGATAGGATGTTACCCGGACAGTAATTTCAGGCAGTCACAGCTCCTTTGATTGGCCAAGGAAGACAAGATAAGATGGCAGGTCATGGTCACAGGACTGTGTTTATCTGATGAAGAGTAAATCAGTAAATACAGGAGGAAAGTTATGTTTATGCTCGAGGCCATGAAGCTTGGGAAATAGTGGTGTGCAAGGCTGAAGATGACAATTGGGAAAGTGTATGGGTGTGTCTGCAATAGTGTATACCTATGAATCATGCAGAATTATGGCCAGCTACCCTCGATATGCAGAGGCATAATAATACGTGAAAATATAAACACCCAGAGACACGCTCCACCTATACTGTGTTGTGTGTATGTAGTGTGAGTACATATGCATAAATGGAAATATTTTATTCATGTTCTGGGGCTTGAAAAGACCAATGTATTTAAAAATCTCTTCTAAAAATATGAAAATTTTTAAGTTTATACGAATTCATGGATAACAGAGTAACAAAAGGTCAGCCACAGAAACTATGGGGTCTTCTTCCTATCTCTCAACTTTGAGGTTGATATCAAGGAAGATAAACAGCCTTTGCTCTGCACAGCAAAGCTGTCGCTGGAAGAATGTCGGGCTGGTCGACTTACCATGACAGTTCTTACAGTACTCTGAAGTGACGTGTAAGGCTGGCATTTTCTTTCTTTTTCTATCCAGAAAATAAATATTTTACAGGTTCTTTGTATCTAATTTTAAGGAGTTTTTAGGAATTTCACAGCTAGCATATTATTTGACAGACTGGGCCGTTAGAAAGCAGATAAGCAATGGTCCTTTTTCTATTTCCTACCGTAGCTATATTCTCTCATTTGAATTCCAGAGGTCACTGCAGAGTTTCTTGGAAATGATGAGAAGACGTGCATCATACACAAGGCAGAGTGACTTACTTCACGTTCTCCCCTCAGTGACCACACGTCTCACCTGGAGGGGAAAAACTTTGATTAAAAAAAAAAAGTCTGACTTTATGAGTTTTACCATTTTGTGTATGTGTTGGCTACTCAGAAAGCAAAATGCATACTGCATTTTTACCTTTGAACCTTGCTCTTACATTTATAATTTTCCTATTCATTCATTTCTTCAACAAATAATTATTGAGCACTTTTTGTGTGCTAAGCAAAGATATCCTCTTCAGGGTGTTACACTCTTATTTTACTTTTTTATTGGTCCCTGAATCTTTAATATATAGTCAGATATATATTCTAGATGTCCATGTTTGTTGTCGAGTATACCAAGTTATTTATGGAGCAAAGTTGAATATAAATAATATAAAAATGGTTGGTTTGGCATCTGGATGGGCCATAATTGATAGATGTTCTAATTGATATGTAAATAAATATATAGATATATAGATACCCAATAGCTAGTATGTAGAATCTATGGGATTATGTGATTCTAGTTATAAACTACAGAAATATGCTATTTTCACAGATCAGAGTCTATCAGCTGAGCAACAGATTACATACTTCTCTGGGAAACAAAACCACCCAGGACAAACTATTCACACAGAGAATTCCTACAGGACAGGCCTGGTTTCCTAAGCTAGGAAAAATAAGACTTAAATTTCCACTAGAAATTAGCTGATTTAGGCATCTCATAAATGTAGCTAGAGTGAAAAATTAAAGTAAGAACACAATGACTCATTCGCTTTTATTAAAGGGATCATCTTGTTGGAGAAAAATGTATGTAGAATAGATTTATTTTTTGCAAAACATGTATTTATTATAGAACTAAAAGTCATGCTATTGTAAGGAGGGAAGTTCTACGGTCTACCTTTCTGAGAGTCTTCAAAGGTTACATATTGCCCTGTAGAATGTATTTGCTGATACCCTCCAGAGGATTTAGAATGATAATATGGTAGAGTCACACAATACTTGCACATTTTTTAGTCCAAGTTTCTAAAATTTCTTATGGTGGTCTATGTAAGAACTAGGAAAATTAAGTTAGACCAGAGGGGCCCAGTGTCTAGAAAGTTCCATATTGTGAAATGTCTCTCATAGATAAATGTCCAAAAGAGACAAGACTCTGAGTCCCTGGCAGACTGGAACTCTATCAGTGCATTCCATCTCTGCAAATAGAGTCTGTGACATTTTAACTAAAATTGGCCGGAATAGTTATTTAAATGTGGAACTTTATCACTTTACCTCCCTTCCACTAATCCCTGTTAAAATATTGCAAATAACACCAAGCTCAGAGCTGCAAAACAGAGACCTACAGGACTTAACCTAAAATCTCTTTGTAAAAGATTCAAGTAAAACTTACAACTGATAACTAACCCACTTTGATCTGTATGAATTATCTAGAGTCCTAATTCCTCTTATCTTTAAAAATAGGGAAGAAAAAAAAGCCTCATATTTTAAGCAGATTATTTTATAGGTTTTTCTTTTAAAAAGTCCCCTGAGATTGCATGGTATTTCTGTAAGTCACTCTTACTCCAAGGAGAAGGCTCCAGTTGCACAGACCCCCGGTGCCTTCCCGCTGCTGGAGTACGAGCGGCTGCTTGAACAGGTCCCTCAAAGACCTTGGCCCTCACTTATGAAGACAATGAAGGAGCAGGATTTTACACACAGACGGTGATAGAAAGACAGGGAGCCACTTTGAAGTTCAAACAATTTGACAACAACTTTTGGAATTCCTAAAAAATAATGAAAAGGATCTTTGCCGAATTTTTATTTTGTTTTTGTTCTGTCTTCATTTCACATGGGCGGGTTCAGGCAGGAAGCACAGCCTGAACAGCTCAGCCAGATTTGGAGGGATTAGTTACAGCAAAGAAGGCTGTCGTGTGAATCTGAGTCATTCTTTTTTTTCTCCAATGGTAGCAATTCTAAAGAAAAAATTTCATATACATGTAGACAGACCAAATTCTACCTTTATGACAAAGATACCTGATCAAAAATTTTGATAAAAAAATCACCTGGAAATCATTTACAGCTATTGGAACCATCTTCTCTATCGTGATGATTTATTGGAATTTAAGTAAAGATGTGAGTTTTCTTATTTCTGAAAAAAATGTGATTTTAGTCATAATATTACATAGATATTCAGTTTGGCATGGGCTTTGTGTTTTCTCGGTGTGGAATCGTCCATTGCTTTCAGAGACCAGCAATGGTAGGGACGAAAGATGGGAGTTAAATCATCAAGGGGAGAAAGATTTCCCACCAATTCCAAGAACAACCAGGGTGATAGTAAAGGTAAGATAGTGATCTAAATTTTCCACAGTGCTTTGGAACTAAACTATGTGGAATCAGAAAAGAATAATTTTCAAAAATGTAATTTCCTACACACATTTTTTCCAAATTGGAAAAAAAAAAAAATCTCATCCTTTGAAATGTACCAGAAGCAAAGATCTACTCTAAAATCCTGAGGATTTGTTTCTGCTACACTAAAATGGTATCACTCATCAAATTTCAGCATTTTACCTGCTACACTCCAACCAGTCCCCAAAACCTGGAACAATCATGAAGCAAATGGACTAACTTAAGTAAAAAGGCAACGCCCTAAAATTGTAATTCCATTTCTTGTTGCATTATGTTCTCATTGAGTTTGTCTTTAAATAGCCTGCATATGAGCTAAAGGATTTACATGACTGTAAAAATGAAACAAAACCATATTAGTAATAACAGTTTTGTAATTTTTTTCCAAATTTTGATCCCAGAACTACTGCACAAATAGTACTTAAGATAGCACTTGATGTAGTCAAACCACATTGCACATGTTAATCCAAACCCCACAGGAAAAATATTACAAAACATTCTTAAAGCAAAGAACCCCACCATTGGTAGACTTTAGAGTACTCCAACAGAACTCACGTATCTGTTTCTTATTATATTGCAAAAAGATCATCTCTCCTCTCTGCCTCACCACTTATCCATCTAACTAATAAACCATAGTAATGATTATTTATTATTAATAATTAGGAAACTCACTTGGCCAATTAGTAAAAAGAGCTCTTTCATTATTGTGATATTAAAGGTCAAATATTCCATTTACTAAGATTCATTACTACAAAGAAGCTGATAGATTTTTAAATTCCAAGAATTTTCATTATTTGTTTGAAATTGTGGTTGTGTTTTGCTTCGTGTATAAAAGACCAACACCATTTCATTTATTAATACGTAAAATTAAGGCATATCCTTGTAAGAAAGAACTAGAGTATTTATTTGAAATTAGAATCGATGTTATCTCACTAATTTGTTAGTTACAGCGCCATCAGTTCGAAAGCCGCAGCAAGAAAGATGTTTCGTCAATTGCCTTTCTACTTAATTTGAAAGTCATTTTAGCAATTGCCTCAATATGTATGCTTTTTGTATATGCAGAAACACAGAATCTCATTTATTTTTATTCTTTTAGATAAGTGGACAAACTTAAGAGTTTGCCAAAACCTACTCCCTGGCTTTATTTAGAATGAAAATACAATCCAAAAAACTATAATAAAAATAACTGGCATCAAAAGTAGTTGCTAGGTCAAGTAGGTGTCTCTTTTGCCTTTTCCTCTCTTCTCAATCAAACACGTGCACTTACATACACGTGCCCACACAGGCACATATACATTTGTTCACTCACCCAGAGGCATTTAGACAATTATTTTGATGCTTTAGTTCATCACAGTTAATCAAAGTTCAATGTCTATGTGCCATTTTTCCTTCTTACTGTATAATATTCAAGTACCATTTGAGTTTTTTATTTGCCTACCTAGTCATCCTAGAAGAAATAACATTCATCAGCTTTTATTTACAGAAGTATTTAACTAAGCCTTATTCAACTTGTTCGCTATATATTCTTGTAATCCTATGGATAGTGGAGTTGAATAGTGCAACTGAACATCACGCACTAATCTTTAAACTATAATTGCACAGCATTCGTGAGGTTTGGGGTCAGAGCATCTTTCTGTTCTCCAGCGAGAAGGGACAGCAGAGGGAGCCCCTGCATGACTTACGGAACCAGAGGCCTGCAAGAGTAAAAGGCTTGCTGGGTTGGAAAGTACGCCTGGTGCCCTCTGCTGGACTCCCCAGTAAAAGTGTGGATTTCAAAAAGAAATTTGCAGGCACTGAATTCCAAACTCAATCTTAGTATGTGTTTTAACCAGTCATCAGGAAGGACATAGCAGAATTTTCATAATAAAACTGATATTCATTTCTTTGAATTAAAAAATAAATAAATACTTCTTCATGAAGTATAAGGTTGATAAATCAAATTTCTGTGAAAAATTCCACTTCTCTAAAACTCTTCATAACTCTAGACTTGCCAGAATCTTAATATGAAAAGAATAAACTATGATATTCACATGAAAAATAATGCAGGTACTTCATTTAAATGTAAAATAGTTTTACAGTGGGTAAAAAGTCTATTTAAAAGGATTTTGGATCGGGGCTTATACTGAATGAATGATGTGGTTAATAAATTTGTTCCCTTGTGAGAGTTTGGCAATAATCCCACTACTGAAAACCATTTCAGCTTCTGTAGGCTTCTCAGTTCCTTTGAGGAACACTTCTAAAGAGGATGTC
>VMDR010023725.1:0-15421 GCA_007922815.1 Macrotus californicus | reverse complement strand
AGGACTCCCCTGGGTTTAGCACTGGAAGTCCTCCATGCCAGGAAACTTCTTAGTCCCAGGCAAACCAGAACAACTGGCCACCCTAAGGTACTCTCCTGAGCTCCCGTCTGGCAGGGCCATCATTAAGGCCAAGCTAAGTTGTTTGGAGTTAGAAGTAATGCATTTTGTCCTTCCAGAAAACCCTGGTTCCATTCTAATCACCTGTGCTTAATCCTTGCTGGTAGTCTATCTACAAAGAGCAGGTCACCAGACTACTTTAGCCTGAGAATAAATGCTCAACACTTGTTAAAACCTTTTATCCAGCAATTCTCTTCCTGGGCTTTAGAGGAAAAACAAACATGTATATATAAAGCTATTATATTATTATTTATTTTTAATAGCAAAATTGGAAATCAGCTTAAATGTCCACAATGGGGGTTAATTTAGTTAAATACATTCTATTCATATGATGAAAGAATACATAGGCATTAACATTACAGATTTGCAAGCTATCCAATGACAGGGAAAAAGGCTTCTAAAATAATATTAACATGATAATAGATATAAAGTTGTATATACTGTATATAAGAAAAGATGGGAAATATATGAAAATATTAACAATGGGTTATCTTCGGATGACCCTTATATATTTTATACTTTTATAATCAACATAACAAAATAATTATTGAGAAAACCATTGACACCTATATTAGTGGTTCTTCAATTTAAGTTTCCTAAAGAGCATCTTTTCTAAGTCATAGTTCTCAGTTCTGCTTGCAAATATTCTGAATCGAGTTCTAAACAAGGCTCTTGAAATTTCAGTTTAAACACCACTCCATGAAGTTCTAATGCAAGTGCCATAATCTACTTGGAAAGCCACCAGCTGGAGTGTGTCTGTCTATCTATAACCTATTTGTCTATTCTTTTATCTAGCAAGTTAGTCAAACATGCAGACGGAAAACAGGGTTCTTTAATTTGTGGGATGTCAAAGCACCATCAGCTGCCCAACCGAAGTTTCCACAATCACTGATTAATGGTTGAAAGTTTGCCATTGGATCTTCATCCTTTAGCCGGAGGTTCACTACTAAAGGATTGCATC
This sequence comes from Macrotus californicus, assembly GCA_007922815.1. Lineage (NCBI taxonomy): Eukaryota > Metazoa > Chordata > Mammalia > Chiroptera > Phyllostomidae > Macrotus > Macrotus californicus. The sequence goes on along the minus strand of VMDR010023725.1, from coordinate 14,343 downwards.
AGAATCACTTTTGGAGGTTTGGGAGTGCCTGAACATGTGCTGGCACATAAATACACATGCACACACATACAGACTTTCCCAGGCCGGGCCTGGCACAGCCAAAGCTCAGGAATCAGGACCTCTAAGCAGGAGGCTGAAAGTATGCACAGGTGTGGCTCTACACGTGATCCTGATATTCGCCCCTCCTTAACAGCCACCATTGTGGCCTAAGATACAAGTTCTTATTAAAACATAAATACCTGTAGATGCTAAAACTTTGAAACTATTACTGTTTATAAGAATCTTAGTAAAAGTGAATTTGTCAGGTCTATTTCTGAAAGCATTTTTGTATTTTAGAATACATAATGAAGTATTTACAGATAAAGTATTGATGCCTAAAATTCACTTCAAAATTATCCGTTGGAGATTGAATGTGCCTCCGTGAGAGTGTGGGTGAAAAGTGATTTGCTATGTAATGATTATTGTTGAAGATGGGAAATGGTTACATGCAGATTCATTTTGCTTTTCTCTCTATTTTTATGGGTGTGAAGTTTCCTCAATAAAAAGTAAAAACAGTAACAGCAACAAAAATTTTCCAGTTCAAAATATATCCTAATGAAGTCATCTGAATGGCACACAGAGGCTTAAACACAAAGATAATTTCTGAGTGTCCCCAGGGTCACTATTCTGCAGCATCACTCACCTGTGTAAACCACTCAGCAGCATCCCATTGTCAAGATTAAAACAAAAAACCTGAACCCATCTGCAAGGCCTTGTATCGTCAGACCTCTGCTTACGTTGACTTGCCAGGGTACCCCAAAACACTCTGTGACCCACCGCTTTGGCCTCCCCTCAGAGAATCCCCTCCCAGCCTAGCACTCGCCCTCCAATGAATCCCACTCCTACTCCAAAACCCAGGTCAACGCTGCTTCTTTGGGGAAGCATCTCTGCGTTCACCAGTTGGGACTGGCCCTCTGCCGTATGTTCTCACAACACTGCATGCTTCTCTCTTTTAGCCCTTTTCTCAGTTCTAATTAAGTAGCTAATTATAAGAATATGTACTAGCTGCGTAATGATCACCCACTCCTCTCAGTGATCTCCACTCTCCTTATAGCTGTGCCGTCTTCTAGAATTCCCAAACACACCAGGAATTCAAAGAAATGGGTTGAGTTAATTAACTAATAAAAGTAAACTCAATTCAGCCAACCAAACTCTGTGACTGACTCCACCCTCTACCTTGGTCGTATTGCTCAGTGTTTAAATAAAGTAACAGGTTTTTAACCTTCCCAAGGCAATAGCAGGATGAGAGGCTTAAAAGGAAGGGTGCCTTATACACTTTTTTCTACCTCAGACTTCTGATGGTAAAACACATTTTAAAACTTGTGGCGGCCTCCTTTGCCTTTTGAGAAAACCTCTCAACCTTCTCCTCAATGGAAATTACCTTCCTTCTATAGCCAGGACCCCTTTGCACAGCGGCACTGACAGGGTAGAGAAAAACTCCAGAATGCCAATATCTTGTGAGGTAATGAGTGCCTGAGAGAGACAAGGCGATTGCAAGTCAAAGGAGAGAGAGAGAGAACTTGGATGTACAAAGTGGCTCTGGCTTTTATTTCGTTAGCTCGGGAATATATATTTTAGAGACAGCAGCATTCTCTTGCCTTCTGGTCTAAGATAATGAGGTCAACAAAGTTTAATCAAGGAGAGATGTTCCTGGTAATTAGATAATGAATGGAATTTTGCCATAATCTATATCAAATTAGTTCATTTCCAGAGCAAATAGTCTACTTCCTGGCTAGCTCATTTTCATAATCTAGGCAAAGGAAATACGAGGCAACAGAAAAAAATGTAATCTCCAAATGCTACTGCAATTCCTGCATGTACACACTGGCTCATTTTTTAAGAGTCTGGGCCAGAATACCCCTCTATCTGGGTTTGTCTGATTACTTCTCACAATTGGATTCAGATGAAACGTTTTTTTGGTGGAAATTCTATATAGATGATGGCAAGAGACATGTGATGCCATTTTGTTCTCCCTCCCCCATTTCCCACTCCACCACACACGTTCTAAAATCAGACAACACTCAAGCAACTGTATAAGGCTAACCCTTCAGGAATTCAAACGGACAGCTTTTTATTTTTTTATATTCTGATTAGGCCCAATACTCAAAGGTTTTATTTTCAAATACACAAAGATCTGGGCTCACCATTGACTTATATTCTTCAATTAAACCCCATAACCTTTGGCTAAAGACCCTGGAATGCTCTCCATAAAGACTCCAAGGCACTTTTAAAAATATTCCCGAACAGGGAGTCGATCATTTGTTTGGAAGAATTGCCCAAGGGTTGCACACAGGGAAATGTTAGACAAAGAAAGATACAGTGACAAACGAACATTCTCAACATAGAGAAGCTTTCGTGTTTACAGAGTGATGTCATGCGCTTTCATTCATTCAAACAAGCCAGGATTGAGTCAAGCACTGTTCTAAGTGCTGGTTTATGGCCAGGAACCAAACCAACAAACAACCATCTTCTCCTCCTACTATAGCAAAAGTTTTGCCTCTTTTCCAAAAAAGTAAATGTTTGTGAAGGATTAAAAGATGTTTCCTTTTGAAATGCATCATTGCTATTTCAGTACTTAGAGAGATAAATAAGTACTTGGGCAAAAGCCTCCTGGGAAGACATATGCCAGAATGTTGATGCTAGTTATCTTTCCCCGTGGGAAGCAAGGGTTTCAGTGTTTGTGCTTGTCTGACTGGCATTTTTCTGTGTTTCCCATGCACTACCATGTTTCTGTGTAACCATGGGCTTGTATTAGTTGTATTATGTGAAAAATGAATATCCCTGCTCTCAAGAGATCTGCCCCAGGTAAATTCTCCAAAGCCCAGGTCCTCTGTCCTGAGGCTAGTGGTGTGGGAAAAAGGACACCCCCAAACCCAGTTTTCATAGGAAGTGCATGCAGTGAGGGAACCAAGGCTGGCTTTGAAGCAAAAGCTTTCTTTGGAAATCTTGTGAGAGAGGGGACGTAAATAAGGGTGCAGAGTGGAACAAAAATCCTCAAGATGTGGTCTAGGTGAATACCACAAGGACGCCACCTGATTATTTCAATTTGACAGTAAGCCACTATCTTTGGCTTTATCTTTCTTGAACAACTAAAGGCATAAAGGTACCCAGTTTAGCTATGTAATCACTCATTTTCTAAGCCAATCACAATATGGATTATCCATATTCCACCCAGGGAGTTCCATTTACCCTCTAAGTCAGTAGACTAACACAGAGCTGATAAGGGCTTCAGAGGAGCAGGCCTGGAGAAATCTCAAGTACATGTCTCAGCAAAAATTAAGGGAGCCAGCATGAAACAAGGAGAGTCAGTATGGAGAGCAGTGGTTTGAACTGTTACTTTATCTCTGGCCTCGAGCTGGGTGCTGGCTTGTCCTGTGCTGGGGTATGTGCCATACCCTCAGAGAACTTTCATTCCAGGAGAAGTGACACATGGTATGTGGATACAATACAAATAAATGATTAAGAATGTGTTCAATATTGGAACCAAGCAGAGAGTGACAGAAAGTTATGGGCAACCAATTACTTAGAACAGTCAGGAAGGCCTCTGAGATCAGACGGACAAGGAGAGATGACAAAGGGTGAGAATGCGTCCCCGTTTGTGCACAAACCACCCGGAACTGTGCTACAGTTCAGAGATAGGTTTTGTCTCTTCAGAAAGATCCAGACTTCGCCTCATATTTCCATCTTCTAGATTCTGAAAGTAAGCTGGCCAGGAAGTTATTTCTTTTACTGTAGAAATTTGAAAAGTGGGGAAAGGTGAGAATTGGTATTGTTTTAAACTCAAATTAGTACCATTTTGATTACTCAAAAAATTTAAATCGAGTCACTAATTAAAATTCGGTTAGTCATTTCTGTATATGAAGCAACCACAATGTGCCACACGACATCAGATGTTGGGTTTTTACATAGGAATAAGAGCTTGTTCATCTACCAGTGACTGCTCTGGGGGTCCCAGGCTTGCTTCTTCTTCACCTCATGGACAGGTGAAAGCCACTGTCCTGTCTCAGTTTTACTTTCTCATGCCCACACACACCTGCGTTCCTGCGGTATCTTTGAATATTTGGAAGTTCATTGTGCAAACACTGATTTATTGATCACAGTAATATGTTTTTGTGATGTTGCTGTTAAATGGGTAGCTGAGCTCTTTATCCAGGTCTGTTAAAAAAAACTGTCACTGGGTTTATAACGAAAAATAATAATTTCCTCTGGCACTCCTTGTAATATTTTATTATAGTTCCATAAAAAGGATCAAAGTTAAGTTTACACAGAACAAAATTGAAGAGGGCTCATTATTGTAAGGGTCTCATAAAGATGCGTGAGAAGCGGAATCACATTGAAACCACAATCACAACACGAGGAGAGACTCTACTGTGGCATCGACCCTCAGTTCCAGCTTGGAACCAGGCTCTGCAACTCTTGCCTCGGGGATTTTGAAAAAGATATATATATATATACCTTTTATAACTGAAAAAGGATTAGATTAAGTAAGGTCAGTTTTTCTCAGACTTCAGTGGGCAATAGGATCACCTGGAGGGTTTGTTAAAACACAGATTGCTGGGTTTAAAAGAGAGGAATGAAGAAGATACAACAAAAACCTGTTATTGGTGGTTACCACCAGGGAATAGTCAAAAATGCAGCGGCAGGATTTTTCATGATATATCCTTCTGTACTTTTAAATATGCACCATGTGAATATATCTCTTATATTACTTTTATATATAAATATACTTTTAAATATGTACCATAAGAATATGTTACTTCAAACATATAACATTATATATAATTATACTTTTAATTATAATTATACAATGTAAATACATTATTTAAAACATATACTCATGTACACACACATGCACACATGAGATCTTTCAGGAAAAAGCCCAGCCATTGTTAATATAATGAGAACGGTATGCATGACATCACCGTAACCTGGCAGCCAAGGCAAGTGGACTGGAATTCCCATGTGTGAACAATGATGACTTCACTGTACTAGTCAGTGGGGGCTGTAGACGCCGTTGAGTGAACATGTGTACTGTGTGGCCATCACATTCAAAATGACTGAGCGAGTAGAACCATGAATCTGCATGAAATTTTGCATTAAGTGTGAACATTCTTCCATGGAAACTATTCAAATGATTCAGAAGGCTGCAGCTATGGGCAACTGGTGATTGGCAGCTTCATCACGACAATGCACCCACTCATGCATCACATTTTGTGCAGAGTTTTTTGGTGAAACATCAAATCACCCAGGTGACACAGGCCCCCTACAACCCACATTTGGTGCCCTGAGACTTCTGGGTTTCCCAACACTAAAATCATCTTGGAAAAGGAAGAGATTTCAGACCATCAGTGAGATTCAGGAGAATACTATGGGGCAGCTGATAGCAATGGGAGAACTGCGTGAGGTCCCAAGGTTCCTACTTTGAAGGGGACTGAGGCGTCATTATCCTATGTACAATGTTTCTTGTATCTTCTTCAGTAAATGCCTCTATTTTTAATATTACATGGCTGGGTTCTTTCTGGACAGACTACAGACACACATACATTTTATATATAAATAAATATATACACATTTATATAAATAAATATTTATTTATACATTTTATATATTTACATATATAAATTTACACAAATATATAAAAATTATATATACATATATAATTTAATTGTCTGAATCATTAGAAACACTAACTCAGCCAATTTTGTCACCTAATGTAGTCATTCATTACTTTTTGTTTTTCTTTCCCAGAAAGTAGGTCTGTGACTTTGGCAAACAGCAGATTGCACAAGTATGTGCTGAACTTGTGTGAAAAGTGGGCAGAGTCACGAGAATGGAAGAAGTCACAGAGTTTGTAGCCATAAATTTAAAACAATGAACACACCTGACAAGCTTCCTGCAAGTATTTGAGTGTTTGAAATGTGATGGCTTCTGATCCTCTGTTATCATAATTGATCTCATGGCAAAGAGAAGGGCACACGTTGAAAACTACATTTCCTTCATTGGGGAAAAGCATTGCTAAAGAAAACTGCTGGCATCCTTTCTTTTTTCTTTTTTTTTAATTTTCAATTACAGTTGACATACATTATTATATTAGTTTCAGGTGCCACCCAGTGATTTCACATTACAAAACATACTAAACGATCATCCCAATGAATCTCGCACCCATCTGACATCATACATAGTTATTAGACTGTTATTGACTATTTCCCCATCCTGTACTTTACATCCCATGACCATTCTGTAACAACCAATTTTACTTCTTAATCCCTTCACCCTTCTCACACATCCCAACCCCCTTTCCACCTGGGAACTGTCAAAACATTCTCTGTATATATGATTCTGTTTCTGTTCTGCTTGGTTGTTTATTCTGGTTTTTTTATTCAATTTTTAATAGCTATGTATTTATTCCCATTTTATTGTTCATATTTTTCTTCTCCTCCTCCTCCTCCACCTCCTTCCTCCTCTTCTTCTTCTTCTTCTTCTTCTTCTTCTTCTTCTTCTTCTTCTTCTTCTTCTTCTTCTTCTTCTTCTTCTTCCTCTTCTTTTTTCTAATTCTTCTTCTTCTCCCTCTCCTTCTCCTTCTTCTTCTTTTCTTCTTAAAGAAGACCCATTAAATACGGGTTTGATTGTGATGAGCTCACTTAGCTTTTTCTGTTCGGGAAGTTCTTCTGTCCTTCAATTCTAAATGATAGCTTTGCTGTGTAATCCTAGTTGTAGACCCTTGCTTTTCATCACTTGGAATATTTCTTACTACTTCCTTCTGGCCTGCAAAGTTTCTTTTGAGAAATCAGCTGACAGTCTTATGGGAGTTCCTTTATAGGTAACTAACTGCTTTTCTCTTGCTGTTTTTTAAAATTCTTTCTTTGTCTTTAGCTTTTGGCATTTTAATTATGATATGTCTTGATGTGGGCCTCTTTGGGTTTCTCTTGACTAGGACTCTCTGCACTTCTTGGACTTCTATGTATATTTCCTTTAACAAGTTAGGGAAGTTTTCTGTCACTTTCTCAAATAAGTTTCCAATTTCTTGCTCTCTCTCTTTTCCTAAGGCGCCCCCCATAATGCAAATGTTGGTACACTTGAAGTTGTCCCAGAGCCCCTTACACTATCCTCATTTTTCAAAATTCTTTTTTTTTTTTTGCTGTTCTGACTGGGTGTTTTTTTCTTCCTTATATTCTAAATCACTGATTTGATTCTCAGCTTCATCTACTCTACTGTTAATCTCCTTTAAATTATTTTTCATTTCAATTAATGTATTTTTCATTTCTGACTGGTTCTTTTTTATGCTGTTGAAGTTTTTACTAAATTCATTGATCATCTTTATAACCAGTGTTTTTAACCCTGCCTCTAGTAGATTGCTTGTTTCCATTTTGTTTAGTTATTTTTCTGGAGTTCTGTTCTATTCTTTCACTTGGGCCACATTTCTTTGTCTCCTCATTTTGATAGTCGCTCTGTATTTGTTTTGGTGTATTGGGTAGAGCTTCTATGTCTCCCAGGCTTAGTAGAGTGGCCTAATGTAGTAGGTGTCCTATAAGGTCCAGTGGCACAACCTCCTCCTCTATCACCCAAGCTGGGTACTCAAGGTTTGCCCACCATGTGGGCTGTGTACATCATCCCCTTGTAGTTGAGCCTTGACTGTTCTTGACACATCAATGGGAGGGATTAACCTAGGCCTAACAGCTGTAAGGACTGGCTATGACCACTGACCTCTGAATACTGTGGAGAATCAGCTGTGCAGGGCCCCACTCCACAGAGCAGAACTTACTTTAACAGGGCTTTGCTGCCTGCTGAGCCCACCCCTTGAGTGTATCACTTGTGAAGGTGGTTGGTAGGTTATGTTTCAATGTGGTCTGAAGTTGTCCACTGGGTATGCTGGCTCTGGGGCTTCCCAGGAGGTATAAGCCAAGGTCAGCCACCATCTGTGTTTTGCCTGGGGTCACCCAGTATGAGCTACAAAGTGATCTGCAGATGGCTGCTGCAGATGTGCTGGGCTTGGAGGTGCCCAGGTAAGGCCAACCTGTGAACCAAGGCTGGCTACTGATAGTGCCAGCCCTAGGGCCACTTAGTAAGAGCAAGATGCTAATTGTTTGAGAGAATTTAGTAAAATCTGAAGCATGAGCCAAGATAAACCATTTGTATAAAAAAAGCCACTGAAAACAGCTTGGGTGGGTCCAAAAGTTTTGGGTGGGCCAGGGCTTCAGGGAATCACCAGGGTGGGGCAAATAATGTGAGACAAATTGATGGAGACTCAGATATGGTGCCTGCTTGCTGGCTCTGTGTGGGAAAGGCTCATCAAAGGAACAATGGCCTCTGCCAACACTTCTGTCTGGGAGAAAGCAACCCCTCCAACTCTTGCCCTGATGCCAAACAATTCAGTTCCCTCCCATATGTCTCTGCTGCCTCCATGCTGGAGTTCAGAGGGAGTGAGTTCAAATAAGTCCATGTGTGGACCCTGTAAGAGTAATTCTCTGGGACTCTAGAAGCTTCTGTCTTCCTTGGTCTCAATCCTCACTGGTTTTTACAGCCAAAATTATGGGGACTACTCTTCTTGACTCTGGAACCCTGGCCTGGGTGGGCCTGGTATTGGCTGGGACCCCTCGCTCCTTGGGTAGGGAAACTCTGCAGCCCAGATATACCTTCTGATTTTTATCTGCCACATGTGGGTGTGGGATCAGCCCAATCTGTGTCTCTTTAATTCCGTAGTTGTAGGACTTCCATTCAGCTTAATTTCAGGTGGTTTTGAATGATGGTTGTTCTGTAGTTTAGTTGTAATTTTGATGTGGTTGTGGGAGGAGGAAAGTACAGTGTTTACCTATACTACCATCTTGACTGGAAGTCCTCTAGCATCCTCCTGAATGACAAGATCCACTGATAATTCAAAATAATGGAGAAAAACACTGCTTTTTGGTTTCTGCTATTATGTAATAGCTTATTGAGGTATAATGGATGTAAAATAAGCTGCATATATTTAAAGCATACAATTTGATAAGTCTTGACACATGTATACAGCCATGGAGCCATCACCACAATTAAGACAACACACATTTCCATTGTCCCCCAGGTCTCTTTGTGTTCCTTTGTAATTCCTCTTTCTCATCTCTTCCCTCCATCCCTCACCAGGAAAACACTGTTCTGCCTTCTGTTACCATAGATCAATTTGAATTTTCTAAAATTTTATAAAAATTAATCATATAGTATGTGCTCTTTTTTTCCTGGCTCTTTAACTCAGCATTATAACTTTAAGGTTTATACATGTTGAATGCATGCTTACACATATCAAGAGTTCAATTTTTTTTGTTGCTGAATAGTATTCTACTGTACTGTAAACCACAATTTGTGTATCCATTCATCTGCTAATGGACATTGGCTTATTTCTGATGAACCACTGATGTTATTCTATTTCTATTCTATTTCTTTCCACCATTTTACAAATGAAGAAATGGAAACTCAAAAAGGCCAATATCTTGTTGAAGGTCCACAGAGCATAGAACCTTAAATTGTTAGAATGTTTGAGCTGAAAGGGACATCAGGGCACCTCTCTCTGTGTGTTTTTAAAAAGCTGATATTGAGATTTGAACAGTGATTGACAAGAATTAAGCATATCTCTTTATTCAGGTAGTCAGCAGGTCTATCTTTGACAGTTAAATATAGATACCCTTTTGTCAAAATTCATTCTTAACATGGTTCTATCATAGGGAAAAATATTCTGTGATGTTCTCTCAACCTACAGTGACCTTTTCTTCTCATAGGAATAGCAATGTGCTGGTGCTGACTGATAGAGGCTCACAAGAGCTAGTTGTTAAATGTTTAGAAGTTAAACATACTTAGTATAAAATTAAATAATATAAACTTTCAATTAAATATATTAAAAACAAAGCTAATAAATATTTAAAACTCATTGCTTCCTAATTATTTTACTATATTATACTATCATCTAGCCTCTCAAAGTTATGTAGAGCTATTGTAACTGTGTGGTGGAAATATCATCCAGTGATGTGTTGGCACATGTTTCTTCCTAATTCAACATTCAGTGATGTAATGTTGATAGCTTGAAATCAGCCTTGGTGGAAGAATTTATACCATGAAAATTGGCAAAAGCTATAAAGCAGGGTTTGATTTATTATTTGATTGATTGTCCAGACATAACATGATGAAGAAAATGGTAATTATGCAGATTAACTTTTTAAATGTGTCATATCTGGACTATTACATTGTGATTAGCATAAAAATTGAGAAATTATTTTTCTAGCATTTGAAAACTATTATACAATTTAGCAAATAAGTTGCTCACATTATTGACGAACAAGTTAAATATCAAGCAATATTCATGGTGAAACTACACTCAGACAGTCGGATGTTACACATTCCCAGCATACCACTGTGCAAGAGGATTTGGGGTCTTTGAAATTAAGTTCTATTTTTTAAAAAAAACCTGTAAGGAATGTCATGTCTATAAGACTAGTTTTTTTCTAAGTCATGGAGGGAAAACTGAAAACCAAAGTAAAATGAAAAGTGAAATTAGAGCCACTGGTAAAAAGTATGCATTTAAAGTTAATGAAATAAATACATACACACATACACATATACACACATACATACAATAAGATGGTTCAGAAAGGTGTATGATAACAGCCTCTCTCCCACCTGCACATCCCAGCCATGCAGTTCCCCTCCCATCACCAGTTGCTCAGTTTCCTTGAAGAGATGGTTTATATATAAATATTGTCATATATTCTCTCCTTCCACCATTTTTATACAAATGATAGTACAATATACACACTATTTTGCCCTTTGTTTTTTCCTCCACTTGCAAAGCTTTATTCATATCAGTGCCATGGCTGCATAGTATTATAGAGTATGAATATAGCACCATTTATTTACCTATTATTTAATGAAAATGTAGAGGCATTTAATAGATCAGAATAGGACTTTACCATATGCAGTTTAGTGATCCAAATAACTGCTGTTGTGATTTTTGTCTCTTTCCTCCCTGAGTTATAAAAAGTGAATCCACTCTTCTAACCATGAGCGCACATTTACTGGACACCTGCTAGGTGACTTTCACTGTGAGGGATACGAAAATAAGATTTTAAGGCCCTGGTGGGGTAGCTCAGTTGGTTAGAGCATCATCCCGATACGCCAAGGCTGTGGGTTCAATTCCCAGTCAGGGCACCTATAAAAACCAACCAATGAATGCATAAAAAAGTGGAACAACAAATCAATGTCTCTTTCTCTTTTCCTCTCTCTCTAAAAATCAATAAATAAAAAAACTAAGACATAAGTTAGTCTTAACACTCATATCACCTAGCTTGGAAATAAGGAATTACGACTTTAATAATGACTCAAATAGCAGAATAGAAACTATTACAAGGTCTCACAATTAATTAGTTATTGACCTTGTATTAGTTCATTTAATCCATTGATCATTTATCCTAAACATTTATTTGCTCATATTTAAAACGAGGATGACTATATCTGCCTCGATCATCTCTTTGGGCTGTTTTGAGGCTCTGAGCAGACTGTTAGTGAACACTAATGGGCCACATTTGTCTATATAGTGACATTACTTCCTCTGCTTGTCACATCCATGTTGTGTCCAGCCATGTTGAACTTGAGCTGGGAAATGTCCTTCACATCTAGGACTCTGCATGTGCTGCGTGCCTCCACCTGGGGCTTATGACCACCATAGCCTTCCTTACTTTCCCTCAGTTCCCAGCTTTCCTGACCTCCCAAGTCTGGATCAGGTGCCTTTCCTATCAGCATCCTGAATGTCCCCCTTATAGCGCTGCCATTACCAGGTCGTAGGAGAGGAGTTTTCTTCATAATTGTATCCCAAACCTTCAAGAAATGTTTAGGAAATGAGTGAATAAATGAATTATCTCTAAAGCAAGGAGGAAAAAACCAAGCTGACTGTATTAGAGCCAAGAGAACCTTTACCTACATTCTCTTCATTGGTCTTCACTGCACTCTATGAGAGAGGAATTACTCCTATTCCACAAATTCAGGGAGTTAAATGGTTTTGGAATCTAATGCTGGCAGACCCAAAGGACTGTCTCTATGATATCACTCTTTCTCCCAGTGCAATGGCAAACATTGATTGATAATTAGCCACATGTGTGTGTATCATCTTATTCAAACTTCACAAGCTACAGAAAGAAAAAATGGTGTCATCATTTGCAGATAAGGAAAATGTGGATGACCATAGGTGAAGTGATTGTTCAAAAGTGATGTAAGTTTCCAGTGATGAAAAATCACTCTGAGCTGGAGTAGACTGAGAGGACTTTACGGTAGAAGAAAGATTGCAGCTGATGCTTGAAGAAAGGGTAGTATTTAGATAGAACTAAATTCCGAAGTAGGGCTTTCCATTGGGAGAAGCAAGATAGGGCATGAATATTTGGGAAACAGTGAGGAGGCCAGGTGACAAGACTGAAAGTTCATGATTAAGAGCTGGGAGAACATAAAGATGGAAAAGTTGGTTGGGCTGTATTATGGAGAGCCTGGAAAAATAATTTCTCAGAAGTTTTATATCATAAAGGAAATTGGAATAATTTTGTAGAAGTGATAGGCTGAAGGGTGTATTGGATTCTGCCTTTCCTTTTAAAATAGGATTTATATGTGATTTATCTAACTTTCTTGAGTATTTAGCTTTAGCTAATTTTTGTTTTCTTTGATGGGAATCATAACTCATTTATCCTAGAGCTTCCATTTCTGACAGACAGAAACCATGAGAAATGGGAATTGCTAAGAACGTTTGAACTCTACTATTTCGGGGTGGACCGGAACATTCCACTCTGTGAAAGTGGACTTTCAGATTTTTGTAAGTGGAGAAAACATTAGAGTTAAGTGTGATTTGTGGAACAAGACCTTTGTGTAAATCAAATGGCTTGTGAGAGAAATTGTATGTCCCTTACTCTCCTTAATTGCTTTCATACTCAGCTTAGAAACCCTCAGCAACTATTAGCAAATAACTCCCTGATTAACTTTTCTTATATTTGGCCCTCAAGCTCTTTCTTTCAAAATGCCTTTTGTTTTTTGTCAATGTTTCCAAGACAGGGTTTTCATGGGATTCTTGCCTGTTTTCATTAGCTGGCTTTCTCCCATCCTCCTTGCCTTCCACGGGAGACTTGCCCACCACCTGCCTTTAATTCATGAAGTACTCAGGAGTATGTGACCTACAGCTACTGTAGACTGAGAGTCCAGCCTTGAAGAGAAAGGTAGATCAGTATTTCTCAAGGTCTTCTTGTGATAGAGCCATGTGTCAAGGGAAGCCATACTCGGGAGATATTTTAAATACAAACAATCTCAGGAAAGTTAGGAGCTGAGCAATTGTGCTCCTGTGGACTGATTTCCTTTGAGGGCTCCCAGCTGGCTTGGGCACCCAGGAATTTCAGTCCCTGAGCCTTAGATTTATCTCTGCAAAAAAAACATTGCCTTAACTAAGGTGACTATATAATTAATCTATCATACAAATCAAAACATTTTCAATAATAAAAGAGATTGTTAAAAATATTGAAGTCATACAGTTTTTAAAGTATTTGTTGAATGACAGATTAATTTTATATATTATTGAACTTATAAGGATGATCTATCCAAAAACAACTTCAAAAATAAAATTAGTTAAAAAAAATAGGATGTCCATATAAATTGAAGAAAATAATGTTAAAAACTTCTTTATAGAGATGATTTGAATGAAAACATAACTTAAGAAGGGTCATTATTCTTGGTATATAGCAATATAATACATTTCTTCTTTTTGTGTGTGTGTAAGAAATGACTTTTTATTTATTTATTTTATTGTTGCTCAAGTACAGTTGTCTCCATTTTCCCCCGACCACGCCCCCCACCCCAGCCATCCCCACTCCCCACCCTTGATCCTACACCTCTTTGGTTTTGTCCATGTGTCCTTTGTACGTTTCTTAGATATAGTCTGTTTCTAGTACCACATCACAGGGTTTTTTTAGACTATATTCTTTTTTAATAGTCTTTTTGTTTTTAATTTTTTCATAAAATTGCCTGAAACCACCTTCAACTTTACATTTTATAGCTGACTAACTTGAATTTGTTAGCACCTTTATTTTCTGTAGTTATATTCTAAATTGAAAAATTAAAAATGTTAAGGTCTACATTCTACCTTGTGGGCTCAGAACAAAGTAGAAAAGAGTTTCGATTCTAATTTTTTAATAACAAAATACATAAATATTTATTTTTCAATATTTTCATAGGTACCATCTTTTTTGCCTTTTTTGAGTATCAATTTTGCTCCTTTGTTAGATATATATTTTTAAAAAGCAAAAATAAAAAAATTCT
>VMDR010023724.1:0-15427 GCA_007922815.1 Macrotus californicus | reverse complement strand
AACTGTTTAGCGTACAACTGTAAACTTACTTTGGTCTGCCTTGTAATGATCAATTACTATAAACTTAGATAAACAGACAGAGGAATAGAAAGACAATATACCCTGGGTTAATCAGCTTCCCACGTACTTTTTCTCGTGCAAATAAAGTAACCTTTCAGCTCCAATACCCTTTAAAAAGTTTACATAATCTTTCTTTCGTTTATCTATGTGTAAATTGTATATCATTCTATGGGTCCAGACAACAAAGCATTCTGCTACCTTGTTGATCAAAAGAAATAATTTAGTTGCTATCCAGATCATTGAAGAATTTGCTTGTTTCTGCATGGCTACTTCAGTTACACACTTCCTTGAAGTCAACCCCGAAAGACCCCACCTGGAGAAATGACATGATGCTTGAAAGTAGATGCAAGGAAACTTCTTTTCAGGTTACCTGGGAGACATTAAAATTTGAGATGCTAAAAAAACCACTTTAACAATATGTGATGGATTAGAATATTATTTGTCTGCTTTGCTACAGGCAGCAGTTTTATATAATATGGTCTCCCAAACAATATCTCTGTGGATATATTCTTTTGAACTAAGCAGTATATTAAGAGATGTGCCAAGCGGTTATAAAATATTTACTTGACTGTAGAAGATATGTTTTTCCTTAGAAAAAGTTCACCTCACACCCTCCACTGCTGTGAATGCTGCCTAACGCTGTCACCTCAACTGGGAGGTTGGTATAATATACTGTACACCATCACTGGTCCTCAGAGGCATCCATCTCCATGTATTGGGTTTTCCTGGATCGCAGTTTTTCAGGCAGATCTGCTTTGGATCCTAGTTATGACCAGTTACCTATGCTTTCCTTTTCTACTTTTGTTGAAGGCCTTGTAACACACACACACACACACACACACACACACACACACACACACATTTTTCTCTCCTATGGTTTTATTTTGAAACTATCAACTATCTTGCCATCTAAAAATCTGATACCCTCTGTCAAAAAGTATTTTTTTATTCATTTGTTTTACTGTAAGTTTGACTGATTTTCCCCCAGAATCAACTCTCTTTATTAGCTGGGTTGATATTGTGTAAACCAGAAGTCATAAATCAGTGCCCTTTGGAGCAGTTATAGCCCACAGATGGGTTTTATGTACATTGAACAGTATTATTAAAACTTCAATTAGGCACCATCGATAAGGGAGGGGTCATACAAAATTTCCAACTTCTGGCTTTGTTCCAGTTTTCCCGCCTTCTCATTCCAAAGCTCACAACAGGCACAGTTCACTCCTTCCACTGCAGCCTCGTCTCCGTGAGCTTTTATGAGCTCTGGACCGCTGACCTAGGTGGACAGACCTGTCATCCCACACATGAGCATTTTGGACAAATTGTTAACTTAATATTTCATAAAATTTTCTATATTGAGCAAAGGTCTGAGAACATCTTTAGTGATATTATACTTGAACTGTCTGTCTATTAAAACTCTACCTATTTATAAAGTCATTCCAAAATGAATTTCTTCCATTAATCTCTTCCTTAGCCTAACCCTAACCAACATTGATGGAACACAGATGAGAGAAATTGGGGTAAGGGATGAAATACAGATATTAAAAAATGTAAAGTGTGGCATCAGAGTGCTCGGAGTTCAGCAGGAAAGTCAGCTATATTGCAATAACATTTAATCAGCACCACTTTCATCGCAGTTGCCAATGATCAAATATTCTAAGAGCAAGGCACGGGATCAGTGTGCACGTCTGTGCCCACTGCCTCTACTCTCTCACTTTGCATAGGCTCCTCAAACCACTCCAGGCAGCCCTGGTCCACACTGCTCCACAGACACAGCTCTGGGTAAGGCCCTCAGCTGTCTCCATCTTCATAAATCCGTCCGTCAGCCTGCATGACCAGGGGCAAGTTATTCATATTCTGTTCCATAGTGTCCTCCTCTCTGAAGTGATGACAGGGCCAGTGCCTATCACAGGTGATTGCCTGGGATAATCCATTTGAGGATGGGTCATGTGGGATACTGTGCAGACTGTCGCGATAATCCACGTAAACCTTTAAAACAATGTTTGGCAGGTAATAAGGTTACAATACATAGCTATCATTATTATTATTATTAATTATATGCTACTACTGTTACTAGTTATTTTTACATCAGTGTTTTGCATCAGTGGGCATTCCCTTCTTTTCGAAACACTTTCTGCCCTGGTTTGCTGACATCAACCCTTCTGGTTTCCCTGTAATGTGACTGGCCTGGGTTTTCTTTCCTGGCTGCTCCTTGTGAGACCTGCAAACACTGGAGGGCTCCAAAGCTTAGTACTAGGCTTCCTTCTCTTTTCTATCTATGCTCCCTCCATAGTAATTATATCTATTCCGGGCCATCTATGCTCTTATGACTATACAATTTGTATCTTCATTCCTGACTTTTTCCCTTCTCTGCATATCTGTTAGGCATCTTCAACATGAATTACTGATTCCCTTCACATTTTGACTCTTTCTCCAGAGGGTCCATTCTCCACAAAGAAACAGAATTTTTTTTTTATTTCCAAATCACACAGCGCATCTCTGTTGGTGGACTGATTGCTGTGAAGGCCATCTACTTGCTGATATCCCAGCTATTGTGTGACAGCTGCTTACTCTCACTACATGCTTGGGGAGACAGGGTTCAACAACACTTACTGTTAATAGCTGCTCTCTGTCTGGATTTGTAACTTGCTACTGAAATTCTAGGAAAAAAGAGAGAGTGATAATCACCAAAGATGATTGAGCATCAGGGGCTCCAGCAAGAGGTTTTATTTTGCCCTGAAAGCCAGTGAATCTAAGGCTTACCTTTGTTTGTATTCATCTATCATAAAATCAGCTGGTATAAAGACTGAAAAATTCTTACCACAAGCCACTATTTTGTCCACGTTTCTTAAACCAAATGGTTGATTTAATTTTATTTTCTGAGTGCCTTCTTGGATTACTGTTGTGTGAATAAAACCAATCAGAAGATAAACCTTCTATCAGTGGTTCTCAAACTTGTCTTTACTAAGACCTTCTTTCAAGACTGCAATAACGAGGTATGAATATGTATAAAGGAATGAGTACTAGTAATGTGCAAAATGTATAATCAAATGAGTGCTCTTATAGGGCTCATCCTGCATCATTTCTCCGCGTAAGAATCCAAGGTTATATTATGTGTAAGAATGTAAGGGGCCTACTCATTATAGTGTTGGCTGGGGATGCAGTTTACTTTACAGCATTTTTAAAATATACCTTATAATTATGAAATGGATTATGTTATATAAGAATAATTCTTCACATAGTAAGCTTTGTGCATATACCATTTCTAAAATTCTCAGTTACAAAGAAAATATGAAACTAATGTACGTTAAATCTGTCTTTGATATTTAGTGGGAAATGATTTATCTACATTAAGAAGAGAAATTCAAAGCCTGTCCACTCTTTGTTGATGACTGAAATAATATTGGTATATTATCTTTTTTATCACTGCTGTAACTAATCACATTTAGTGGTATGTAATGCAGATTAGGACTGTATCACAAGACATCCCCAGCTTATGGCATTGCCCACGTGTTGGAGTTGCTGGCCGTGGAGGTGCACTGGCATGACATGCAAGCTCATGCCCACTTCTCCTGCAGGGGCAAGAAAAGAAAAAGCATAAAATTAAAGTTGTGTATGGAGAATCGGGAAGATCATACCGAAACCTGAATTTGGAATGCTGACCCAGGAAACTGAGGAGAAAAAGAGAGAAGAAAAAGGCAGTAAGTCCACATTCCTCAAGACTTACACAAACATGCCATAACTCCATCCCCCAAAGTCGCCAAACTGAGTGGGAGAGATCCCCATGCCATGCATACCTAACTCTTCCAAATATAACATATTCTCCCTTTTAGGAGGTACATCTGAATCCAACTATTTGTGTTTACAAATGTATACGGCGTGGGTGACTGGCAATGGGATTTCTATTCTTCTGAGAACCTCAGGTGCCATGTGCAGCCTGGTCTACATCATCACAGAAGTTATTTATGCTTATACTTTGCGCAAATGGAACTACAGGACCGAAGCAGTTGTTTTGAGCTGGCATTGCCTCCATCTTTCTTTCATGCAGACACTGTCTGTGTCTGTAAAATGGGCGGAGTTATCTATGCAGAAGGAAGAGAAGAGAGGAGAGGGGCAAAATACAACCTGAAACCAAAGTGTAAAGGTAAAAGAGCACAAAATGACCACTAAAGTCCAGGATTCAGTTCTGAAGATGTTGTTTAGAATCGTTAGCAATAATTAGTTTTTTATCATGTTGATTATTTGTTTTGATACTGGCAGACGTGGACAATTGTTGGAATGCCAGTTTTGGAGGGAGTGGTCAAAAGTCAAAAAGGGGATCTAAAGTAAGAATGTGTATGAACGAGTTTAAATGAGATGTTTCAGATGAGAGAAAACAAGATATTACTGGTAGAAAACAAACAAAAAGCCCTTATTATCTGCTTAAAAAAAAAAAAAGGAGGAGGCTATTTTCTAGAAGACTGGAGAGTTGTGCTGCTGTTGATGGGACTTACATCATTCTGGAGCCAAAGCCGTGAAGACCCAGTGCACAGCATCACTAAAAGAAATACCTTCCAGGATCACCTATTAAACTGATATTAAAAACATGTTACCAGCTTTTATTCTGAGTAATATATTCCTAAGAAATTTTCTTTTGCACTTCCCAATAGGCAACTCCTTTCCATAATTTTCCGTATTGACTTTGTTATCTAAGCTCAGCACCATTCAGACTCAGAGCCATGTTTATCTCAAGCCCTTAATTGGAACTGAGTATTTACTGGAGAAAGTTTGAAACTTTACTTTAGAATATTTTCCAATATGTTTTCCATTGATTCAGAGTACAATACTACAGAGTACTGGGCCAAGAGCTTTCTCTATCTCACTGAAACCCACTCCTCTTGTTACATTTAAGTCAAAGCCCTGTAGAAGGAGGCAAGGCCACGGGACCGACTTGAATTGGACTCAGCCGTCCACTGCTATTTAGGAAAGGCAAGGCTGCCTGAAGAACTGAACACCATATGCTCATCACCCTGACTTATTTTTTATAGCTTTTCCAGATCTTTTCTAGCAATATTTTTTTAAAGTAAAGAAAAAGGAACTACTTTATAATGAAATACAGTCTTCAAAATTCTTAGCAGTATTTTGCATGCATTCTTCTCTAAAATGTCACTAACAGCTTTTTGAAGAAACAGAGTGATCACATAAGATACAATATTTAGCTATCACATTATGAACTCAGAAGGGAAATCTGTGGGCATTACCAGAAATGACAGGCACTGTTACATTGAGATCTAAGTTGCCAACAAGTTTCATAATGCTTCAGTGCTTTTATTGGCCACTGCCAATAAAATTGACAATTGGAGGCTTGTAGCAGTTGTGAAATATCTGTGTTTATCATCAGGAGAATGACTTCCGAAACATGAATGAAAATGGAGAAGTGACTTGTGGGTAAATTACATCTGCCTGAAGTCCCGTTCCTAGTGAGCCGTTTTCTGTACCTTTTCTGCAACCATGGAAGGTACAGGTTGGAAGAAAGCTTCGAGATTGTTTTTTTGACCCCTTCCTTTTAGAGAAAGGCACCTAAGGCTTGTTGAAAAGAAATGGTTTGATACAAAGGGTAAATTATATTTCCCAAAGATAAATTGTGAAAGGCTACTACAACTTCAGTAGGAATCTCCAGAGGTGTAACAAAAACCCGAGCAGGGCTAAGCAGACCAGGCAGGATGGGCGAAGACACAGACGACCTCCTTGTGTTAGACTATGTGGTCTCTCACAGCGAGGACGTAAGGTTTCCGCCAAGCTCACTTCAATCTAAGTCGTGCCGATCACAAGGAGCTCTTCCCTGGGGTGAAGGGAGGGAAAGGGAACTATTTTATTATTACCCAGTTTCTCCCCATTCTCTTGCCTTCCCCTAGTCTCTGCCCACCCGGCCATCCTTGTCTGCCTCCTCAGTATAGCTGCCTTTTCTGAGTTTCTGAGTGCTGTTTTATCGCTTTGTTTCCCACCTTATCCGCATCCACCATCACACGATCCAGTAAACCCACAGTCACAACAGCGGGAACTCTTGTAAAAATGCATTCAGCAAGCAAATCCGAATTGGCACAGTTCTGAAGGCATTCATTCACTGAGGGTGGGCGAGGACCCACTCAGCCTTGTGAGAAGAAACAGAAATAAAATGGCAAAGACAGAAAGGAGTAGCGTCAGGCTGCTCAGTGATCATTTGTTAGCTACATGTAACATTTCTCTGGCAATGACTTTTAAAAGATGATGGATTTTATTAACAGGTTTTGTGAGATCTTTTTGCATCATTAACATGATCTTATCTGAAAGTTTGATTTTTTTTGGTCTTCTCTTGATTCAGTCAATAGGCATCTTTGTGCCAGTAGGTCTTTTTTTTTTTTAATTCATTCATTTACTCCTTTAACAAACTTTTTATACTTAATGTTCCCTTCTGCATCTCAATTTTTCTGTTCTCTGCTCTCAGCTATTTTCATTAATTCACCTGTTTGTTCATTTTTTTTATTCAATATAATTGAGAATTTCCCGTGTGCTTGGAACAGTGCAAGGTCCTGTGACACAGAGATGATGAAGACACTCATAAAGAGACCTTGCCTTCAGCGTGCCACTGGGTCTTGAGAAGCGTTCCAGAAATGTTCTCTTTGAAAGCTAAGTGTAAGGTTCATTTGTCTTGGGGTAGCTTGTCATATTGCATCTGCTTCTGACACTTAGTGTCCTCATACCAGCTTCTGTACTGGAAAACTGCCTTTATTAGAAGAGATTTTTTCAAAACCCTGCCAGATGAGCCATCTTACAACCAGACATGAACCTTCTTGACTGCATTGAAGGTACATCTCAGAGCGAAAGTGGCAACATTTCCCATGCAGTCACCCCATGCAGCTTGCACAATGAGTCAAGTAGGGATCTCTCACACACAAATTTTCCTGAAAAATCAACCAGATTATTATATACATTTGAGTTTATGTTTCCTACTTGGTCTGTGTTTCTTTCACTACCAAGCACCACCTTACACACAAGATTTCTCGCAGGTCTTCAAAACTGAGCTGAGAATGAACAAGAAAGAAGGGAAGCCCAGGAAAAGAATCCTTTGGGAGAAGCAGCAGCTTACTTGCTGGGTAGTACTCTATGGCTAAATTCCTCTGTATTTGACCGCAAGTCTTTTTTTTTTTCCTTTATTCATTGTTCTAGTCAGTACACACAAACGCAAAAGGAAAGACAGAGTCCCTCCATTAAATAACTATGCCATTTGCTTGTTAAATTGCTTACCAGAGCACCTATACAAGTTGAAACCCCTTGAGAGAGGACTCAGAGTAGTCAGACAATGACTTTCCAGTCTGTATCTCCTGACCTGGGTCCGCCCATTACCTCCTGTCCTGGGTGTTTTGCACTACAAGAAATCTCCACCCTGAGATGCTCCTGATTTTCAAGTACTGACTGTCCAATTGTTGATGTTCTTCTTCCCAATGTACTTCTTCTTCCTATTCACTCCCAGTTTTTCATCTGACAAACCTTGGAATTACCAAAGAACTTCTCAGTCTAATAATTCCCTTATAGTTGTTGGTAACTAAGTTCCATGTCCATATATCCTTTCATTCAATTTCAGGGTCATTATTCCAGCCCCATGATAATCTCACCTGGATTACTATCAAAATTTCCTACCCTATTAATCATCCTTCCTGTTATGCTCACTGATATTTTCAATTCATCCTGAATACAATTACATTTATCTTCTATACTCTGCTTTTATGATGTCATAGCCTTGCTCAAAATTCTCTGATGGATCTCATCTGCACGTAGGATAATGTCTAAATACTTTACATCAGCATTTAAGGACTTCATTTGCCAGATCCTAGGCTTCATATCCAATTTAAGTTTCTTCCTTGTACAACATAGACTCTTACACTTCACAAAGTTCTCACTGTCTCCTGTATACTCCCTGCCATGTCCATCTCACCTGTCCCTTACTTCCACATAATGTCTTTACCCATCCCGTCTGTAACCAATTCTTGCCCATTTCTTAAGACACAACAGAAATCCCATTTGCCATATGAAGTATTCTCACCTATCTTTACCCCACACTAGTCTATACATTCCTCTTGTGTTCACCTGTGAAGACATTTCCTCCTGGGCTTTTCTTTCTTGGGAGATTTTAGATTATTGATTCAATCTCTTATTGTAGGTCTGTTCAGATATCCTATTTCTCCTTAAGCTAGTTTGGTAGTTTCCATGTTTCTTGAATCTCTTAACTTTCTTTAATCACATTTTATCCTTCCTCCCATTTTCAGAGGTTAAATAAAGCTGAAAGTCAGAAGAAAGATGTTCTCCCTTTGAAAGTAAATCTAAATAGAAATACATTAAGCCACTTTTTTCACTAAAACTAACTGAGACAAGAAAGCTGAAATTGTGTATCAGCTTTCCATATAAGTGGTCCTTCATTATACAGAATCTGGTAGAAGTAAGGCCTGCTTGAGTGTGGTTGGTAGGGTAATAATATGGGTATAATGATTTATAGTTAATTTGAACATTTCACCTAAAATGTAATATGGTGTGCTTGAGTGTGATATTGTTATGTTACAGAATTAGATGCTTATGATTTTGGAATAAAAGATTTTGGAATAAAATAGGGGCATTATTCCTGCCAGATCCTGTATATTCCCCATGTTTAGAAACAAAATTCTTATTGAAAGCAAGTGTTAAGTTTGAGCTCCAAAGCCTTTTCTAGATCTACAATTTTTTCCAGCATTGTAAATTGTCCTGAGATTGTGAGAAAAGTACCCTTAGTATTTTATGTAGTGAACCTGTGCTAGGCAACTTACAGTACAGTTGTTCCAATCCTTGTCATGTTGCTTCCCCTAGAAATTGTGTATCAGCTTTACATGCATATCCAAATATATTTCTGAAAAAGCAGCAAAGGGGTTTTGTGGGAGAAGGAGGGGGAGGGGAGAGAGAGAAAAAGAGATGGCCACTTTATTTGTGATTATTAGTTGCTCTGAAAGAAGTAGAATTTAGGAAGCATAGTATTACCTACATGCCAAAATGTCTTCTGATCTAACCTCCATCTTCATTACTTTTCTTATATATTTATTACTTTTTATAATCTGAATAACCAAAATTATCTTTTAGTCTTTTCAGTCAGCCTAGACAATGAATGCTTCTCCATTCAGGGGGAAAAGAGCTATCTGCTAAAACACACACACACACACACACATACACCATCTGCTTGTCCAAGTTCATTTATTCAATAGCATTTATCAAATACCTAGCATGTGTGACATATGTATTATATTGGACTTCAAGTACAAAACATGTTTTGTCAAAGATCCAGTTCATGAGAATCCTGCTTTTATCACTTGCAGGGTTCAACAGTGCAGTTGAACAAAATAGTTGAAGGCTCACATACTAGTGCAAGTTAAATGATAATTTTGCAGTGACCTACAGCTTCTGCTGCCTGGGAAACATTTAATGGTGTTACCCAGGAAATATCATGACACCATACAAAGGGGCATCTGTTTGCAACTCTAACCTCGACAAAGAAGCAATTCATCTTGCCAAAAGAAGTAGAATAAATCCCTTCCCTTTGCCCCAGCATGCCCCACATCACTGATCCGGCAGAGAATGCTGAATGTTCACAATATACAATGCAGTAGGGTCAACCAAACCAACAAGAGTCACACCAGGGGTTAACAAGGAACGCAGGAAGCCAACACTTTGCTGAGTATATTGGGAGGAAGCAAAACCTTGAAGTCATTGATAGAGGTGGAACCCAGCACAATCTCAACAGCCAAGAGCAAGAAAATCTACCACTAACTCAGAGTGCAGAAATGAGGACGCAGCCAACCTCGCTCAGAACAGACAGCCTGGGGAAGAGTGGCCCTGGCTACAGAAAGGAGGACCAGCAGAGCCAAGGCCAAGGCCAGATGAGCTTGTTCTTGCTCTCATGGCGTGGCATTGTGGCTGGACCTGGGATTGAACTCCAGCTCTGTCACTGTCCCGCTGTGACATTGTGAAAGTCACTGAACCTCTCTGAAACTTAGATTTTTTTTTGCTTGTAAAACAAGCTTATAAGAGTATGAGAATTAGAGAAGTGAATATAAATTAGGCATTCAGTAAATGGCAGCTACTTTTGTTTTGAAGTGTGTATTCAATCATCACATGAATCCGTTAATAGTCTTCTTAAAGTTCCAACCTGTCTTTTGCTGTTAAGATGTCAGTTGAGGATGTCTGCCTCTCAGATGCCTTTTAAAGGTATTTTTGTGCCTAAATTCAGTACACCTGATAATGCCCTTATTACATGTTACAGATGAGCCTTGAATAACACAGGTTTGAACTGTGGGTCCACTTATGCACGATTTTTATGATAAATACATACAGTACTGTAAATGTATTTTCTCTTCCTTATAACCTTCTAGATAAAATTTTCTTTTCTCTAGTTTATTATAAGAATACAATGTATAATACATGTAACATACAAAATATGTATGTTAATTGATTGTTTATGTTATCAGTAAGGCTTGCGGTCAACAGTAGGCTGTTGTAGTTAAGTCTGGGGACAAGTCAAAAGTTATAAGTGGATTTTTGACTGTGCAGGACATCACCACCTCTAACCGCTGTGTTGTTAAAGGGTCGACTGTAGTTATATATTTGCTGTCTACCTCACCTCTCCTATCTCTGCCCCCTCCACACCCACAGCTCTTCAGGGGCAGACGCAGACCTCATTCACCTTTGCCCCCAGGGACTGTCATCATTTTTACTCAAAGTAGGTACTCAGTGAAATTTAATTCTATGTGTATATCTATTTCAGCACTTTCTTCCAAATTTTCGTCTATTTTTCACTGGAAAATCAGACCACAAGAAAAGTAAAGCATTTAACAAGTGTGTGTATGAACGTGTATGTGTATGTACATAAGCATGCATCTGCGTAGAAAATGAGAAACCACATCACCTTCACTAACAGCCAGGTGTCTGCACATGCTGAGGGTTTGCCAAGGATCCCTTTCTGTTCAATGAAGGGAATACCTCCAAATGGGACTTTTGCAAATGCTTATATATATTAAATGCTAATAATAGTAAAAGTTGAAGAATACCCCCCTGCTGTGCTTCAAAAAGTAAAATGCAGCCATTTAATATGGGTGACTATTTGTGTATATATGCCCTGAAAGTATTTAATACAAGAAGGTCTAAAAAAATTAGGATTCAAAACACCAGGTGGGTACCTAATTGTGGCCAATATGGACATTAACCATTGTGCCTCATCCCCTCTTCATTGTTTCTAATTTTAGTCTTCAGGCTTATATATAGCAGTTTTGAAACACCGACAATTTCATGAGCTCCTTTGTTAAGACCCAGCCTCACCAGTGATGATCTCACCGTTAATTATTTCTTAATAAGTAGCTTCACCCCAGCATCCCAAGAACAATTCGAACTGCCAATATTAAAAGATAGAAACTGGAGAAAGGGCAGAAATATTTCCCTGGAATCACAGAATTATCAAGCCTCCAAAATGCAAGAGCTTCAGAGACCAGCAGGCTCAGCTTCCCCCCTGTGCTCTGACCTCCTCCAGGTCACCTACAGGAGATGAGAGAGCCTGTCTTCTAGTGAGTGTTTGCATTTGCTAGCAGTGCTTGCACCCAGTCTGTGCTTGAGTCTCCTTGAAACCACAAAAATTCAAGTATCAAAACTATTTTAGGAGCCAAAACTTGTGTGTGCCACTACTGCCATTGACCTGGTGGGAGTTATCAGTTGGCTCCCTCTTTGCCCAGTTCATCCCGCTCCCAGCTAGCCAAGGTCCCACGGTGCAGGTGGAGGGCTTCTGAGTGATCATTCTGGGCTATCGAAATGGGATCTACACCCAGCAGAGTGTGTAGTTTGTGTGGCCTCTGGAGTCAGGCTGGCTGGTTGACATCCTGGCTTTAGCACTTATTCGTTGTGTGATCTTGGGCACGTCAGTTTTGTGCCTCTGTTTCCACTTATAAACTGGAAATAATAATAGGATTCATGTTCTAGTATTCATGTTCTAGTATTCTTGTGAGGATTAAATGAGTTACTACTCATAGCACAATTAGACTGCATGGCACTTAGGATGTACTTAATACTAATAGCTCTACGAGTATTAGCCTCATCCAATGAGACTGAGAACAACCACATAGCTCCTTACTGCTGACTTCTGCTCTCTTGGCAAGCTGTGATGCTGGCTGTTCAGGCTGAACTCTGAAGTCTTACCCTGTGAAATCTTTTCTAGTCTTTCTCCTTCCACTTCTCCCAGCCCAGGAATGAGTTAGAAATATGAGCTTAAAAATTTACTCTACAAGTCTATATCAGAATTTTCTCTCTTCTATCCAGACCAACTCTGTTTTGTTTTGTTTTTAACATAATACTTTGTCATTTTGACTCTCAGGTTCTGTAATGATGCCTTTCATATTCCTCCTAAACCAGGTGATTAGCGCCTCTGTCTAATTGGGGAAGATAGAGAAGGTCTCTGCCATGGAATTAATGACCACATTCCATGAATAAAGAAGGGCAAAGGGAATTGATTAATAGTCTTGGAAGCAGTGTTATGTCATATAAATCTGTAACTATACTTCTTACGTAGAGATTTATACTAAAATCTTAATCAAACCTACTTAATCCTAATTTTTTTTACCATACTCAATGAAATATACAAATCCCACTTGAATGCTGGCAAAATGATTGACTGTACATGTTTTTAAATTAAAGCTTAAGACAAGCAAGAGGGTGAACAAGACTACTTAGCTCTGTAATCTAGAATCTCAACTTAAACAAACATTCAAGTCTAAGGCAGGCTGGCATGTATTGTGATTGCATTATATAACTCATGAGGGTAGAAATTATAATCTGAATGGAAGAGGGTGAGCAGTCAAGAATTCAGAAAAAAAGTAAATCTGAAGAAATATTTCATTGACCTGTCCAAAACGCTGTCTTTTATTTCTCAACCACAAACATAATGGACTAAATTTGATTTTGCAATCTTAAAAATAACAACGTAGATCCTGAAAAATTAACATATTGTAATACATATGTAGAAATTATGGAATCACATGGAAATAAAATACCACCCTAGTAAAAGGAGCTGAGAAAAAGTATTTTGGGCATTGGAAATTTTATTTTCAAATGAGAACATGAGAATACATTTAAAATTATTGACAGTTGGTAAATTTTTTTTCCCATTTTTCTCTGTGTGGTACAGATGGGAGGCTAATGTCTTCCAAATTGACTTCCTAGTTGTACACATGTGTAAATTAGCCCGTGCAAATTACAAGTTTTCTTTGTGTGCTTTATTAAATCCTGTCAAAGCTGTTATAAGGGTAAATTTTATATTGTCTAGTTAGTAGTTGTGAGAATTAGCCATGTAGGCTCTTGAGTCACTTTAAATATTAGACAGTCTCATAGACTCAGCTACCCTGCTGTGGTGCTCTGTTCCCACCCCACACTACCATCTGGATTTATGTGAGGAAAGAATGTTAGGCTTCCTGAGACAGGAGAGGTCGTCAAACTGAAGACCACTCATTCTTCCTCCTGCTCATAATTTCCCTGGGCAAATAGTGTCTGCCCACTCTCCCCAGGTTAGAGAACCCAGTTTCAATGTAAGAAATCAGTCATTCTTAGATCTTTCCTGTGGTTCATCACCTGCATCTAATTACAGAATGGCTCCATGGAGACTTTTTGGGAAAGGGTAAAAACAAATAAGGTCACAGCAACAAGTTCTAGCATAAAGCACATTGTTGAATAGATACATTTTCAGGGTCTGACTTTTTTTTAATAATAACACTTGGCAGAGTTGAATTTTCTTGTAAAGTACTAACTTTTTCAATTCTCTTCTATATATATTTCCCTTAAATATCTAAGGAATCTAAGTGTAAATCATCATGGTATTGAGGCAAAAGAATTGTGCTTCACTGTGTTGTGCTTCAAGCATGCAATTGGAAAGAAAAAGGCATCAGAAATGAGAATAATGGCAAGGCATTCAGGCATTGAATTGGCATATTTGAAAGCTATGACTTATCCTGGATTAGGCATCCTAAAGCTTGTTGTTGGTGCAGAAAAGGGAAAACTGATTGCAGTTATAGTATGATCTTTGCAGACTTTGACCACATTCACTTAATAAATACTCAATTTTGGCACTTCCCTATGAGATGTTGTGTCTGGATTTTGGAGATATTGCAGTGAAGATGATAGAGTTCACCCTCTAGTGAGGGAGGTAATAAGGAAAGGGGCAACTCAGAGTGCAATAAAGGTCTATGACAGGGAGGAAAATGTTTTGTTTTGTTTTGTTTTGTTTTGTTTTGTTTTGTTTTCTTAGATGGATAGAGGGTGGTACTGTTCTCTGAGACAGGCAAAGTTTGCAGATAAAAGTGTGCTTATTAGCAAGTGGGGAAACATGTGTTCTTTTTGGTACCTGTTCCTTTAAGGTATCTGTGGGATATTCAAATGGGAATGGCTGGTGGATAGTTGAATTTGTAAATTTTGAAGCTCAAAGAGATATTTGGGCCAGAGAGTAAGATCTGAGGAATTGTCAGCTTTTGATCATTGAAACCTCAAGACTGGCTAAAATTAACAGGGGAGAGTGTATAGGGAGAAAAAAGCAGAGAGTCTAGGGAAGAAACCGTCAGGGTCACTAATATTTAAGGGGTGTGCTAGGGCAGGGCGGTCTGAACAGCAGCCTGAGGGGGCAGCATCAATACTGAAAGATGCAAGCCAGTGTGTGCCCACAGCAAGAAAGGGGCAGGGTTAATATTGATTAATTAGGTCCTCAGTTACCAAAATGTTTGGGAAAGACCATCTGCTTGGAATTGATATAAATTTTTATCAGTTAAATTTAGTTCCTAGTGCAAAAACGTAAGACATTAAATTTGGACAAATATCTTGTAAATTCATTTACCAAGAGTTATAACCAAGAAGCAAGTAATGAAGTTTTTTGAACTCTTCCTTAACATTATGGTCAGGACATTTACCAACAAACATCAATCAAATTAATGTGGTATATTTTATAAGACTGTATACTATGAGAATAGGTAAGCATGTATTCATTATTTTCAAACTGATATGATTCCCTTAAGTAATTGGTTAAAGTGTTTTTATGATCCCTGCTTACACTACTAGCCTTTCCCTACTCTTTAGAGAACAAGCACATGAGCTCTATCCATTTGTCTTAATAATCAGAGCATATCTGAGCCCAGCAGGTAGAATTACGAAGAGGCTTATCCCCACCAACGTAAAGAAGAAATTTCTAACTTGCTCTCAGAAACAAAAGGCTGTACTATGAACTTCCTATTGTTTCTACAAATTGGTAACTATTTGTTGTGTATATATTTTGTGCCTAGAACTATTGTAGGTTCTGGAGATAAGGCTGTGAGCA
>VMDR010023723.1:0-15422 GCA_007922815.1 Macrotus californicus | reverse complement strand
CATCAAATGCAAAGCTATCTCAACATTTTAAACTCTAGTGTTATTCTTCATATTAACTCAATAGAAAAGCCTTGCAATCACCTGAAAAAGTTCAGAAAAGGTACTTACATTCACCAGCAAAGCTCTTAACACAACAGGAAAAAAGATAATTCTCAATCTCATAAAGAATATTTAGGAAATTCTATACAAAAATCATAATAATGATGAAGCATTTAAAGACTTCTCATGGGACTGAAAATGTTACGTTATCACCACTTTTATTTGACATTATGCTAAGGGTCTTTTCAATGGCATAAGGCCAGAAGAAGTCATTAAATTTATTATTATTGTAAAGAAAGAAAAATAATTTGAAGACTGGTAGTTGACTAAAAGTTCAAAAATAATCTATTAAAATTCACCTGCGACTTGAGCAAAACCACTTGATCCAAGGTTAATACATAATAATGAGTTGTATTCCTATATACTAGCAACAAATAACCAACCAAATATTCAAAACATTGTCCTTTAAGTAGCATCAAAAAATCCATCAAATATCTGTTAATACATCTAATCAAAGGCAAGAGCTCCCTTTTGTCTAACATATCTGACAGCTGGAAAGTCTGTCCATCCCAGATAAGCAAAGTCAATAAACTACAAAGTCATAACTGTTCTTGAAGCCACCGGAGAGTTGAAGACACAGGGCAACAAGACTGCATGAACTGCACTGAGGCACAGGCACACCCAAAGTCAAGGGGATGTATGTGACCGGCTCATTTCTGGTAGACATGAGAGGAAGAGGTACAGCCATTGTAGAGGAAGCAGGTAAGAAAAAATCAGCTAACCCATTGCTACTGAGAAAAAATTAGAAAGAAAAAGACATCCTATACATTTGGGTAAAGGACAGGGGAGGGTTCTGGGCCCAGGTCCCATCTAATATCATCTGTGATCTCCCAATGCTGGGAAAGAGGCAGGAGAATCTCTCTAGCATGAGAAATCCCACAGATATGAGTCAGAGTATGACTGACGTAAAGAGGGAGAGAGGAAGGTTTAGGCTGCTTTGCCTACGAAGCGCTGGCACACAGGATCTACCTAAATTTGTGGGTAAACCAAGACAACAGAGAAAGGCCCTGCTGCCCACCACCAGCCAGCCCAGCACAGAAGGGCAGAATGTGGACACAGAGTCCCTCAGTAATGTAGTCATTCAGTGAGAGTGAATACAGATGAAAACCTTCTGGCACCTTGGCCCACAGCCTGTGCACAAGGCAACACTAGAACCATCAGAAATGTGTGCCTGTCAAATGTTACCAGAACAACAGCAAAACCCAGAGTCAGCATGGCCCTTGACTACTCAATACCCCACACAAATAGCCTGATAGAAGAACAGAAAAGCCCCTTTCCGGGTATAAGCACTATTTACCCCAGTTCTTACCATTTAATGCACTATGTCTGGGATTCCATAAAAACTCATAAGATGTAAGAAAACACAAGGAAAAACAATCCATGGTCAAGGTACATAGCTATCAATATAACCAGACATGAATATTATCCAGACGTTGTAATTATTGGAAAGGGAATCAAAAATAACTATGATTACTCTGCAAATGATCTAGTGGAAAAAGTGCAGTTTGGTAATTTAGCAGAGGGATAAAAATGATAAGAGCACATGGAGAAAAACACAAAGAATTTCTTTCATGTCTTATCATTAGATTTGGCACTGAGGAGGAAACATCAGTGAACTTTAAATATCTTAGTAGAAATTACTCAAAACACAAGGCACTGAGAAATGAACATCTAAATGCCATAGAACAATTATCAATGGTCCAATATACATGCAACTGGTGTCCTGGAATCAGAAAAGAGACAGACTAAGGCAGTAGAGATAGACAATCAGCAGTAAAGAACAGTGGTCCCTGAGAGAAGGGAAACAAATGAGGTGAGCCCAAATAACGCCCAGTGCTCTGCCTGCTGGAGTTCAAGCTCACAGCACAGAGTGGGCACTCCGAGTCAGCTGGAGTTCAGGGAGGCCAAGGTGGCTACCTGCACAGGACAAAAGCCTGGAGAGTGGGGAGGTGCATGGAGAGAAAGCCTAGGAGATCTGCAGAAGGTGCCTGAAGTCTGAGTTCTGATCTACACATGCACACAAGGGAGCTCATCAAGGCTAGAAGAAAGACACACCCCACATTTCCAAGATTTTGTCTTGATGTTTGTACTGCTCTCAAAACCCCTGAACTCTGCTCTCCAACTTCTCAGCCCAATAAGACGGCTGCTTTATGCCTGAGCTCTACTCCTCTCACTCCCTAATGGACTAGAGAGTGCCTTTAAGGGAGAAGGCCTTTGAAATGTGGATTTCACCCCTTGGCTTTCCCTTCTTTCAACATTTGCAACACCTCTAGTTTCTGCTTTCCCTCGGACACTCTGAAGTACTTTCAAATGTTGCTTTGTATATTTTTGTCCAAAGTTCATCACTTTTGCCAAAGGAAGAGTTAGTTTGACAGCAGTTCCTGTGCTATAAATGCTGAAAACACTGGTTAACTAGGTTTCCTTAGCCTGTCACGGCCAAGTTATTTACTGTCATGTGATTTAACCAGGTTGGAGCCCAATGGCACATCCATGCTTGTCATTCCTTTATTCGTTTTTAGGAGATTTTAACTAAACTACTGTGGATAAGTCAAGAACTGCCTCTAATTTAAAAGCCTTCAACCAACAACAGAGACCTTGTTGAGGCTCCTAGAGTTTTCCAACTATGTGAACACTGAAGTAAGATAGGACTGCCTGCATTGTTGGCAAGACCTGAACATTTTATATCCTTGGGGAAACAGTTGGAAGAATTTTCTGACAAATCAATCCTTCCAGCAAATGTGCTTCCTCTGCTCTGGAAGGTTTCTATCTAAAAAATAAAAGTTTTTTATCTTTTCCTCTTCCACCTGCATAAAAATTCCCTGATTCATCTTAGTACCCTTTCATGTGTACAAGAATAAGGTGTACAACTTGGTGAGTGATTCATGTACTTTGTAGTTGGTAGGCACCTGATCTGCACCAGGAACCACAGTAAATTTTACAATGAATTAGTATCTACGTCCTCCTGGTTAAGAATGCCATTTTAGGTACCAAGGATTTCATTATTGTTAATTCTCTGTACAGCTATTGTGAACTTTTATCGAAAAACAACTTTTCCATATATACAAGATTCTTCATGACATCTACAAACTTGTTGGGAGTTGTGAAAGCCTGGATTTTCACTAAGAATAACAATGTAATAAGAAAATGGAGGCCAGCCTGTGAATACAGCAGAATGAAAACTTGAGTTATGCACTTTTTCAAAATGTCCAATTTCCTTCAATTAGCTTCCATTGTGTAAGAATTCAACTCAGCCACAAAACTGGGCAATAATGTAGACTCTTGGAATCTGCTCTGCATTGCATGCTACTGTAAAAGGCAATAATGCCGAAGTAGAGGGTCAAAAAATGAAAACGTTGAATGAGAGTAATAACTTCTGACGCATTTCCTCTCCATCACATTCTTGTAATTGCTCACTTGAAAGACTGACACTGTGTTCTAAACATAGCTTTAATGGCTTAAAAAAGATAATTAGTGTAATTCAGGAGAGATAACCCACAGAGATAAATGAAATATGCAAATTACTAATAAAGATTTTTTAATTATGGAAGGTCACTAAATTATCTAATGTTTTTATATGACTATTTTAAATATTTATGGTTAAATTAAAACAGTAAATGATACAAGTAAAAATTGCTTAAATAGAGATCCATTCATTATAAAATAGGTGCAACAAGTAAATGAAAGACTATTGTCTTTATTAAACTCCTGATAGAGAATGTCTTCTTGAGTGTTACTTAGTTACTTTTTAGGACATGTGCTAGGCTACTTGAACTTCTGGTAGACAGAGTGGACAATTTAGTAGCACCTCTCACCAAGACAGGGCTCTACAGAGGCTTACCAGTGTCTGAGTGCTTTGCCACAGCAGTATGTGGCCTCAATCAATCAATGGTCAATAAATGAAAGTTAAAACGTCTTAAGGTGTTTCCATGGCAGATCACACAAAAAGTATTGGAAACGTATCTGCTCTGAAACTTTAAACTACTTACGATTTAATTACATTTAGCTCACAAACGCATATGCGAATTAAGAAAAAAAGCATATTCTATCATAATAGAGACCTCTCTAGTAGAAACACGTTTATTTGCTCTTATAACACATTTGTTGAATACTGGTGCACCAAAGTTTGTGTTGTGTATTCAAATAACACTGGGAACCAAACATTATCCATACCCTGAGCCCATGATTTGCATTCCAATTGTTGTATTAGTTTGAATTTCAAATTTCAACATAAAGAGCATACACAACAACATGTAACTTAAAAACAAGTGTGTTGAGATGAGAACTGAGAAATGACATCAACACTAGCACTGAAATTTATGTTTGAGACACTTTGGGTAATTTCAAGATGAATTTGTAATTTAGTCTTTGATTAATTAATATTTCATCAGCACATACAGAATACCAAATATCAAAATGAATTGTCACAAACCTACCTCTGTAAGGACTCAGGCTAAAAAGAAAGCTAATATGCAAAATGTTCACTGTGGCAATTTGACAAGGATTGATGAGCAAAGAGAAGAAGGAAGTTTACTTTCACAGAAGAAAACTTTGGTAAAGTTTTCCCAGAGGGGAATGAAAACTGAGTTGAGCCTTCACATTGAAATAAAGTCCAGCCAGTGAGTAAACGGAAGAGAAAGGAGTGTGATGGTAGCCAGAAGCAAAAACATGTGGGAAGTGGCAAAGAGGAAGTTTTGCTTGTTAGGCTTCCTTGTGTACAGGTTGTTAACATGACTTTAGTTACAGACAAACCACAAAAAAACAAGAAGTTGACATATAAGTGAAATCCTATGGTGGATCTGATGTACAAAATAAACTACCAAAATGGAGACAGACTCATGGATATAGAGAACAGACTGACAGCCGTCAGAGGGGAGGGGACTGGGGGCTGGGTGAGAAGGGTGAAGGGATTAAGCAAAGACAAAGAAGACAGACTCAGGGACACAGACAACAATATGGTGATTAACGGAGGTAAGAGGAATGGGGAGAGGTAGAAGAGGGTAAAGAGATAAATGATGATGGAAGGAGATTTGGGGTGATGAACACACAAAACATATACATAGGATGTATTGTTGAACACCTGAAACCTATGTAATTTTATTAACCTGTGTCACTCCAATAAATTCAATTTTAAAAAAAGAAGAAAAAATTCCATCCAGAGCTACCTGAAACCACATAGCAGATAGGCAAAACCCGTGCAATTTTGTTAAGAGAAAAAATGTGGACATAGATATAGAGCCTTCACATATTGTGGTTTCTTGAGTATTGGTGTAATTAAAAAAAAACAGCAAATGTGTGATTAAATACCAAAAATGTTTGATCATTCTAAGTGGTGGACAGAAAAATGGCCCTAAAGAAGAGATATCCACATCCAAATTCCTGGAATCTGTAAATACCTTACCTGGCAAAAGAAACTTTACAAATATGATTAAATTAAGAATTTTGGGATGAGGAACTAGCCTAAATTGTTCAAAGAAGTCCATTATGATTACAGAGATCCTTATAAATGAAAGAGGGAGGCAAGCGAGTCAGTACTAGAATGAAGCAGCTTAAGAAGGCAGTGACCAGTCATTGCTGCTTTTGCAGGTGAGAAGGGGCCAGGACCCAAGGAATTCAGAAGGCCAACAGAACCTGGAAAAGCCAAGAGAACAGATTGTGCCCTACAACCTCCAGAAGGAACTCAGTCTGACCAGTATTTCCATTAGGTCCAGTGTGACTGTTTCAGACTTCTGACCT
The DNA here is from genome assembly GCA_007922815.1 of Macrotus californicus. Classification (NCBI taxonomy): domain Eukaryota; kingdom Metazoa; phylum Chordata; class Mammalia; order Chiroptera; family Phyllostomidae; genus Macrotus; species Macrotus californicus. The sequence goes on along the minus strand of VMDR010023723.1, from coordinate 9,590 downwards.
CCAGAACTGTTAAGATAATAAAACTGTGTGGTTGTAAGCCACTACATTGGTGTTAATTTGTTACAGCAGCAATAGAGAACTAATACACTCTACTACTAAGCAAGCTGCAGAAGAAAGTCACAATGTAAATAAAGGTAGTGAGGAGTTATGATAGAGTTCTTAGATTTTGATTTTTTAAGTTGCATTTAAAGAGGTCAAATACTTCAAACTTCAGGCCAGTTTGATATTGTCCTAGCTGATAAATTTATTTTATTCTTTATATTTCTTTAAGATTAGGAGATTGTATTAGCTAGAAAAGGGGAGCAAAAGGAACTAGACATTGAGTTTAATAAATTGGGAAGCATAAGCCTGTTTGCTTACTCAGCCAGGAAGCTGTAGCTTTACATTTCAGGGGATTATAGCCTTTATCCAAGGGGATTAACACACCTCCCTTCCCCACTCTGGCCCAGGATAGCTAGATGGGAGCAGGGGAAGACAGACACAAACACAGTAGAAGTCAAAATGTCATGGGGAGAGGTGCTGGACCAAAGAAGCCTGTCAGTCCAGCCTGGGGAAAGAAGGGACTGGTTGGCAGGTGGACCTGCTCAAAGCCTAGAGAAGCTTGGAAAGTTGATTGGTTCTTTTGAAAGGGTACCTGGTCCATCCTACACCTAAGCTAATGTAACCCTAGGAAAACAAAGAAACTCTCTCCCCCTTGCCTGGGTGATTCACACTTGCCCTATGAGTTCACTCATCCTTTCTCCATGGCTGTGCCATCTTAGCAGCCACATGGCCCATGTTTGTGCAGCTCCAAACATAGGCTTCTGTAGGGATCCTGAAGTGGACTACAGCTGGAAACACATGCTAATCTAGCTGGATGCTGGACTGGACTGGACTTTAAGATGGAGCATAAACTCTGGGCAGTGGCCTTCATCCTGGTCCTACTGAAGACAAGATTGGACTTTTTCCATGGTAAGACAGATGGAGATGGGACATTGGGAAGCCAGGAGATGAACCCCCTTAATTTTACATCATCAACAAGCCCTACCACAGAACCACATCCTCCCATGCAGGTCTCTGGAAATTATTTTCCTTTGCATTCTGCGAGACCCCCACTTCTGCTACTAGCAACAAGATCCTAACCTCTGAAAGACAAGATTGCTGATGGAGTCTTGACTTCAATCAAGAAAGAAAAAGAAAAAAAAAAAACAAAAACAACTCTGATTCTTGGTTGTTACTGATTTTTTTTCTTTCATTTGGGTATAGTTTAAATTTCTCCAAAAACACTGGCACTGTGAAATCGCTGTAGCAAGTTTAAATGAAGTATGAAATAACGCAGTGAGTTTGGCCAGCTGGGCTCACTTGTGTAGGAAACGCTTGGAAGTGCTTTTTTCAATGATACCAAATAAAAACACTAACATGAAATGCAGCTGTTGTTTCCAGTTGAAATAAGGCAAATCTGAGGTAAGTACATGTTATTACAAAATAATGGTTGTTATATAAACTCCACCTATTCTAAATTGGAACTAACAATAGAATATTTAAACCAAGTTTTGACTGGCTCATGAAGACAGTAGCTGGATTTGCATAAATTCTTCACCTTTCTCAAGCATCTTAGAAAAGAAGAGGTCAGTTTAGTCAGCACAAAAAGCAACACGGGGATGTTTTTCCTGGTGGTCCCTCCCTAACTGGTATAAATCCAATGCCCATATTTCATCCTTTACCAATTGAATCAGCATACCAAGCATTTGGTATGTTTAAATCTCCCTAAGTGATTTCATGATGCAGCCAAGTTTGAGAATCCTTGGGCTTCACAACCCTTCCTCACGTGGTGAGAAGTGGTTATAAATCAAAATAGGAATCTAGCTGTACATCACTCTCCTCTATAGAATAGTCTCAGTGGCCCAAAGACCTTTTTTTTCCTTCCTTTTGGCATAGGGCCTCCCAGATTTTCCCAACATTTGGTAGCAAAAAACCTAAAGCTTAAACGCAGTGTTATCTCCAGGATTGGATTGGATATGAGGAAAGTATAAGGAAAAGGGCATGAATGGAAAAACCTGGTGAAATTCAAATAAAGTCCATAGTTCATTTGATATTAATGTATCAATAATAGTGTGGTACCATAGTTATGTAAGGTTAGGGAGGCCTGGGTGCAAGTTCTTTAGATTTACCTTCCTGTAAATCTAAAAGTGTCCCAAAATAAAATGCGTCATTGAAAACAAGCCTGAACTAATTGTCACAGAGTGACCTCCAAGACCCATTTCAGATCTTTCTGACTGCAGTGGATCAAAAGCCACGAGTGAGTCTGGACATGTCTGCCACCAGTTGCCCTTCCACCTCATAAAAGAATTCTAATTCCGTAAAAAATTGCTAGTTCCAGATGCTGAGTTAATAAACAACTTAAATTTGCTTATTTAACTAGGAGATTTTCATATTTATTTAGCAAAGTCACATGACGCTGTTTAAATGAAATCATCTGCTTAGACTCTTTCACAAGAAACTCACATTCATATGCACAGCACTTATAATTGTAAAATCTCTTCAGTTTTGTGGCAATTGTTCAAAAGCCCAGGAAGCTGATGTCCGGTCCATCTTCATCTTTTGCCATCCAGCTACATTGTCCTGGGTGGGTTATTCTTCTGCTCATTCCCAAAGTAGGCCTCTGGCTGTACTTGATGTCACAGTAAAAAAAATGAATGAATGAATGAATGAATGAATGAGTGAGTGAGTGAGTGAATGAGTGAATGAATAATAAAAAAAGAAAAATGCAGTCTCAACTTAGAAGCCTTGAAGTGTGGTGGTGCACTGATAAAACTGCAACAGAATTCACAAGATCTGTCACATCACCACACGCAGGAGTTTCCTAAAACTCTTCCTTTGTTACCCCTCACCCTGGAGGCTTTTTATTTGCAGCATCTTTTGCCACACCCTCCGTCCACATGAGATGCCCACACGCCCTCAAACAGCATGGCCCCATCTTCTTGCTCTCAGGAGGAAGCTCTCACAGCCATGCCCGACATAGGAGACCCTCACTATTGTGGAAAGTAATCCCAAAGACATCCCCCACCCCAGTTTTCCAGGAGCACCAGCCCTTCTAGAATTTCCATTGATATAGGTTAGAATTTGGGATCGCCCTACAGCGACAAGTGTAGCACGTGGGAGGTGCTAATCGAAACTGCTCTGATGAGATGGTCCACGGAAAATAAGCTCTAATATCCTAAAGGCTCCTTTCAACAGAAACTAGGTTAAGCCAGTGTAATTAGATTTAGAAAATAACAACATACGGTACTCCACCCAATTAAATTGGAATTTCAGACAAAAAAAATACTTTTTTATTTAGAATCAGGCCCAAGGAGGATCTTTCTGTATAGCCAGTGCTGAAGGCATCCTTTTCAAGAAGTCAAAAACATATAAGTGACCTTCACATTTGATGATGACATTTATGTCCATGAGTAATGATTTTTCTTTCTCCCATACTTCCCAAAATGCCTTTCCATAGGTGTAATTTACTTTTGACATTTATCAAAGTACTATAGATAGCAATGTTGGAGAATAATAAAATTACTTTTTTTTTTTTTGCTTTCCCCTGCAGCCAGGAAAGACACTCCAGGGGAGAAAGAAGTATTGTACCTATCAATAGGTGATATCAAAATAGCACAATCCAACTTTGACTTTAAAAATTGGGTGATGTTATCCCCAAGCACTCCTGGGTATAATATTTATGCTGTAGAGAAGTGTTGCTTCTGTACGCCGGAACTAAATTATTCCCTAAAAAATGACTTGTCTAAAGTTTGCTGTGATAGAAAATGCCATTTTTATGACCATTGTGAAAAATGACCATTGAAAAGTAGGTCATCATATCTGGCTGCAGCAGATTACTGTTTGCCTTCTTTTGACTTCAAAGCTTCACAATTTGAGTTTTCTGGCTTTTTTATGAGAATCTGAAATTAGTTCTTTGTAATTGACATATATATTTAAATTGGAAGTTTAAACAAATGCCTTTATTTGACTTTAAATTATTTTCCTGATACTTTTCTATTAGCTTATAGAGAAATGAACTGTTCTTTCAGTTGATACTCAGCATTTTGAAATGTATAAAAATAAAGACCAGAAAAATATAAATATAAAATTACCCTACCAGCAATCTTCCCTGTACCACCACATTATCTTTCCAGCTCTATAATATTTGAAACATTATATCTACATGTATGAATTTCCTGTATCATTAATTTTTTGGTTGTTTTATTTTTATTTTTTATTTTTTATTGTTCAGTTGCAGTTGTCCAAATCTTTCCCCCATTGCTTTCCCCTGACCCACTCACACCCAGCTCCCTCAGTCAATCCTTACCCTGTTGTTCATTACCATGTGTCCTTTATAAATTATTTCTTAGAAATTTGTTAAAGTATATTAAAACAGAAAATTATATTTCTCATCAGCAACCATGTTTAACCATTCTTTCACTTAAAAAAATATTTTATTTATTTATTTCTAGAGAGGGGGGAAGGAAGGGAAAAAGAGAGGGAGAGGAACATAGATGTGAGAGAGATACATCAATCAGTTGCCTCTTGGATACATCCCAACCGAGAATTGAATTCCCAACCCAGGCATGTGCCCTGATCAGGAATCGAACCGGCGACCCTTATCTTTGTGGGACAATGCCTAACCAACTGAGCCACACTGGTTAGGGCCTTTTCCTTTTTATAAAATGAAGGTAGTATTCCACCCCATTTGTAAGGTGTTCAAATTCACTGGGGTAAGTTATCAATCTGCCTCCTCAATTTTGACCTTGATGATTCCCTCTTTGTGTTTATTTTCATAAATAACATATACATGAAATCTCCACTTAGTTCTAGCTTCCTATTTGCGTATAAATCACCAAGCAATCCTTCTCCCAAAGGACTAAATCTGGGCACCCAAGTTTGAAGAATAAATGACAGCATAATGATAAAATAGACAAACACCATTCCACCAATAATCATAATAACAAAATTCCCTTAGGCCCATAAATATTGACAGTTAGTTCAGGCATTGCCACCCATAACTTCATTAGCTACTCATAACAATCCTATAAAACAAATAGTAATCATTATTTCATTTAATACTTGAAGACACAGGCTCAGGGTAGTTAATGGCTTGTCCCTGAGGTTATAACATCAGCAAGCAACAAGCAGAGCTAGGACTAGTGCTCATTAATTTTTGAACACCAGTGCACATCCTCTCTGCTCTTTGCAAGGGAAAACATTCTCAGAGGAGAAGTAATCACAAGTCTAGGGAGAAACCTGCTGCGATCCACCTGGGGAAAAGCGTGGTGAGAAAATACTCTGTTATGCAACACTTAATAAATGGAGCCATGATATTTTTAGTAGAGCCTGTCCAAGAATTTGCACTTTAGTTAGCAGCGGGCACTGACAGCAATGGCCAGAGCCACCAACACAAAGACACGTTTCACAGGGTCACAGTATGGAGTGTCTGCCTCCAACGCTGACTCCTCTAACTGCCCCCCAATTCAAATTCACTCTTGCTCCACTCTGAATCCCACAGAACTCAGTGCTCCTCCCAGGCCCCCTTGTGCTCTATCGTAGTGGCTCTTCACTGGCCTAACTTTTGAACCCTGTGTTCAACCTTTGAAACAATACACATTTCTGATATCCACAGTATATTCTCTGAGTCAGATCCTCAGAAAAAACACCTATGTGGGTATGTTTAAAAGGTTCTCAGCTGATCCTGATGCCTAGTGAAGTTTAGAGCTATGCCTTGAATACATAATCCGCAAATTACATTCAGGCAATGTTTATTGAACACCTACGATAGGTGAGGTACAGAAAAGAGGATCAGAATAAAATATAGAAACTTTCTTCAAAGGGCCCATGGTCGGTTAGGAGACAGAGGCCCGCAAGTAAGTGCATTATAGCTGTAACAGTAATGCAGCCACTATTGTAATAAAGCTATGCAACAGATTCTGCCTACAAGATCTCCAGTGGTCACGTTGGAGGGACAACTGGACAGAGTCTGTGCCTGCTCTTCTTTATTCTACTCTATGCTTAAGGAGATTAAATGTTCAACAGTCTTGGGAGTTGGCATGGCAGATAGATGGCTTCAGTGTTCTCAAAATCTGATTTTTATTTTTATTTTAAGGTTGATTCCATGTTCATCATGAAAGACTTGTTTTATATTTTTAAATAAGAAGAAAAGAAAGAAACAAAGCTCTTTCCCAACTTCTCACTAATCCTGATTGCTGTTTCTGAAAGGAAACTCTCCACTTCTTTTGAAATCTCGTCTGTTATTTACCTCCCAGTTTCCAACTAACCTGCTCTAGGGTATCTCTTGACTTTTAGATTTAGACATTATCTGTTTGTGTCTGCATACTATAGCCCTCTTAAATCATTCACACATTCCTCTCCTATCTTTAATATAATAATTTATAATTATTTGTTCGTCAATATACAATTAGTTGTTAAATTAAAAATTGTTTTGTTAAATCAATTATTAAAACCTAAGCCACTAATTCTAAATTTATGTGATTTTTAATTTTTTTTTAATTTTATTTATTTTTAGAGAGGGGGAAGGGAGGGAGAAAAAGAGGGAAAGAAACATCAATGTGTGGTTGCCTTTCACATGGCCCTCACTGGGGACCTGGCCTGCAACCCAGGTATGTGCCCTGAGGAGGAATCAAACAGGCGACCCTCTGGTTTGCAGCCCGTGCTCAATCCACTGAGCTACACCAGCCAGGGCTAAAGTTATGTGATTTTTTAATTGTTTCTTTGGTTCAATTGCCTTTTTTAATTACTTTGCTTTACATATAACATGTCTCTTTTGTATGAACATATATATATTCTTGTACTGGTATGTATATATTTGTATGTGTGTATATGCACACACACATAACTTCATGAAAGTTACCAATTTTCTTTTTTTCCTGTTCCCTCTCTGGAATTTGAATCTTGTTGGTACCAGGTGTTGTTGGACATTCATTGTACTGAACATTTCATAGAAAATGAATCATTTGAGGTGTTTAAATAGAACCACTAATGTTCATCCCTCTCCACCCACACCCCAAGATGCTAATTTAATTCTCTGAGTGAGCCCTGGGCACCATTGTATAGCTTTCTAGATCTGTGTTTTTCAAACTTTAATGTGCATACAAATTACCCAGGATCTGATTAACAGGCAGTTTTGACTCAGAAGATCTGGGGAGGGGCCTGAGAACCGACATTTCTAGCAAGGGTACTGGTGGCATCAAGGCCAATGAGGCAGGTAAATTGACTAGAGACACACCTGGGGTGAAGACTCTGTTCCCTGAGAGCTTGTTGGGAAAAAAGTACCCTGGGCAACAAAACTACATTTTTATTCTGATCTCTTGGTTACTTTAATGCATATTAACATTTGAGATGCTCTGTTCTAGGAAAACTGCCTTGGAAATAAAGAAGAAATGATTCAGAGTAAACTGGCTCCTAACATAGTAATGAGGTTTAATTAAACAACAGAACTTAAATGTCACTGAGTTAGGGAGGCTGCGCATGTGGATGCAGGGAGTATATGAGAAATCTCTAGACCTTCTAATCAATTTTTCTGTGAATTTAAATAAAATTTTTAAGAGTCTATCAAAAATCCAATTAAGAGTATGGATGTGGATTACAAGAAAAAATACCTCTAATTTCTGGATCATGTTTTATTTTTCTCAGAGCAATGAGGACTACTTTTTCCTGAAAAAAATATTCCACACAAAATTTTGAATAAAATTAGGAACACTTGAATCCCCTGAGGACTATGGTATCTCCAGATAAAAAATTCCTGGATAATAAGCTTTTTTGCATGTATTTCACTCCATGAAACATATTGAGCAGATATGATGTAACAAAAGCACTGTTTTAGGCTCAGGGGATAGACCTGTGAACAAATAAAGAACTTTATCCTCATGCAACATACATTCTAATGGATGGAGACAGACACAGGAAAAACTATGACAAACAGTTTAACTGCATGAAGTAGGAAGTGCCATAGAGAAGAGACCAGCAGGGGAGGTATGACCTTACAGGGGAGGTGTAAAGGCTTTGATGGATGTGGGTTCTTTTCAATGTGGGAAAGGAATGCTTTGTCAAGGGTGGGCATTTGAGCAAAAACTTCTTGGATGTAAGAAAGTCATGGAGACGTTGGGGCAAATGATGTTTCCAGCAGAAAAGGAGCTATGATAATTTACTAAGGGGGTGCACGCTTGGTGAGGCGGAGGAACAGCAAGGAGGTTGATGGGGACAGAGTTAATGAGCAGGAAGGAAAAAAAGAGGCTGGAAAGGGGGGGACTTGTAATAGGGCTTTAGGGTTACTTTGACTTTTACTCCAAGGGAAACAAGGGCCCATTAGAGGGTTTTGAATAACCTGGCTCTTGGAAGAATTAATGAGGTATTTGTGTTGAATAAAAAGTCTTGGGGAAAGAAGAGGGCAAGAGCGAAAGATCAAGTAGGTGGGATGCTAATGGCCTGGGGTACAGGGCTAGCTGTTGAGAAGGTACCAAACTCTAAGCTGTCCTAAAGGCAGAGCCAGCAGATTTCTTTATTTTTTGTAATAATAACTTTTTTGAGATATAACACTCATCTTTTAAAATATACAATTCAGGGGCATTTAGTATACTCACAAAGTTATTCATCGGTACCCACTATCCAATTCCCCAACAAATGCATGATTTTTTCCATCTTCCAATGCACCTGTGTTGACAGCAACTTAAGTGGAAAAGGTATAATGACCAAAAATATGGCACAGGAATGACTATCTCAGTGTCAACTCTGCTCAGTTTATAGTTGTACCCAGAGGCCCATGTTAGCCATAATTCAGAGGAAACATGCAAAGTGCATGTGATGTGGTCCATGGGATGAGACAGGGGTGACATACTGTCACCACTGGACACTTCTCTGGAACAGAAAAAGAGTCCCACTTGCTGCTATATATGCTACCCCAAAATAGCAATATCATGGTAGGTGACTTTTAATGACATAGGGGCTAAAAAGGACCACTGCCTCTAACACATGTTAAACTTTGACAGTTTGCAGTGATCGGTTCATTTGAAAATGTTTTGGCTGTGATCTAAGCATTGATTGTGTTGTCCTAGACCCTCTATTGTATTTTCCTTATTTTCAGGTTCTCCCTCACCAAATTCCAAGTTGAATCTTAGCTGATGTCTGGCATGAGTTTGCAGGAGTCGGGGTTCAGCCTTTTGGGCAGAATACCATGATAATTTCACCCAACTGGTGTAAGATTTGCTGCCAATGTAAGTAGCACTGAGTGAAAAGAGACTGGGCGAAAATAACATTAACTTTAGAATTCTCAGTATATTTAAGAAAAAAATGGTAGAGTCTACCTGGACATGTTAGTATGAGAGTTTATTGTGAAAGTATTAGTATTTGAGAGCCATATTGAAAAAGGCAGAAGACGTATCTGTGGTTACAAGGGACAGAAATATAATAAGTCCTAGTGAATTAAACCCAAATTTTACCCACAGAAGTATGTATTTGAGAAGAAAGCTTTCTTAAAATTATTCACTTACAGAAACTTTCATCCCATCGCAAATTGACTGAACATCAAAATTCAATAAATGGCAATTCAGCTCTTTTCTAAGACC
>VMDR010023721.1:0-15424 GCA_007922815.1 Macrotus californicus | reverse complement strand
AATTGACAAATAACACTTACTGAAGAGACCAAGAGATTATTAATTTAAATAAGATATTACATTACACCATAATTGAAAACAGTATGGTAAAAAGTCAAACAGTACAGAAGTATACAGACTACAACATGGAAATGCTCTTTTATTTCCCTGCCCTTTGGCCCTAACACACCAACCATCATCTCTTTTTTTCTAGTCCTGGCTAACAGCCTGATGTGAATTGTTCCATATTTTAAAACTCATCACATACATGACTGGTGTTTTTTAGTAAACACACTGAATCACACCTTTACACTGTTCTATTATTTGCTTTTTTTCATTTAACATGTCTATAAATATGGATCTACTTTAATATCTGAGTTGTATTCTCTGAGTGCTTCTCAAACCAGTTATGTTTTTAATTTCCAAACTGTTACTGATTGACAGTTTTGTTAAGTACAATAAATTACTAGAAAGATGGTGACACATGAAGTTGTCACAATGTCACAAAACTACAAAAGTTTCCAACTCCTCTAGTTCTGTCCTTATGGTGGACTCGTAATGGTTTGCTAACTGGCACTGTTACATAAATCACACTTTAAGAAGCACTGTCCTATCATACAGATACAGAATGATCTAGAATCCTATTATTGTCTACAATATACCCAATCTGAGAGTCTGGCTTTAGCGAAAAAGTTTACTCCATTCATTCACTAGAACTGTTCTTTTTCTTTTACTGACATCTTTTGTTTCCTATTTGTTATACTTCTTTATGGTTTTTGCCCACCTTTCTCCACTTTTCTCCCCTTCTGTTTTTCATTAAAACTACGTTTTCTTTACCCCCTTCCTTTGTTCTGTAATGCAGAGGTCAGCAAAGTACGGACCAAATCCAGCACATTATCTATTCAATATCTTTGGCCCACAAGTTAAGATGAATATTTTGTACTATGTGAAAGTGACGTGAAATTCAAGTTTTGTTGTTCATAGACAGAGTGTGATGAGAACTTAGCCACACTCATTTGTTTATGTGTGTCACCTACGGCTGCTTCTGTGCTGCAGTGGCAGAGGGGACAGGCGCCACAGGACAGCACTGACCACGAGGCCTGAACTGGTCACCACCTAGCCCTTCACAGAATGTCCGCCAACCCCAAACAGAGACGTACACTTTCCTCTTGTCCCCCTTCCAAGATTTACAGAAACATCCGATAGTTCCCCAAAGTTGCTGTTATTATTATTATTAACAACACATCGCTTATGCTTCACAGAAAGACTTTTAACTCTTTAGACTCAACCCTAAGTGTGTTAGCTTCTTTGCTTATCAGCATTTCTTGAGTCCTGTGCTCTTCTCTTCATCCTCCTGAAGGAATTTCTCTCAAACAGTGTTTGTCTTGGCATTTCTGAAATGCATTTGGCCTCACTTTGGAGGCTCCTAAAGCTAGAAACAGAATTAGAGATCCCAAGTCATTTCCCCCTCAGGATTTCAAAGCTATTTTTCCACTGTTTCCTATCATCTAATACAGCTCACAGAAGAAGTCTGATATGAGACGGACCGGAAGTCTGATTTATGTAGATAACCCAATTCCTTTCTTCTGGAAGCTTTAATGATGCTTGCTTTTGTGGAGTTCCGCCAGTCTGAGTTTCAGTGCAGAACTTTCTCATCAGTTCTGTTCCGCAGTGGGCATGCTGTTCCAACGTGAGTCTAACACTGGGAGTGTTCCGTCCACTATTTCATACAGTTTTTCTCCTCTTCGTTCTCTCAACTTTTCTGTCTGAAGCTTTTGTTAGTTAGATGTTGAACATCTGGCTCTGTTCTCTCATACTTTCCATCTGCTTTCCTTTTACAACGTGTCCAAAGAAATCCCTCAGCTTGACTGTCCCACTCACCAATCTGATCCTCAGCTCAGTATGGCCTACTGACTGAGATTATTTCGGCAATCATCTCTTTAATTCTCAAGATTTACAACTGGTTCTCTTTCATAGCAGCCAAAATTTATGAATAAATAATCATGAAAGTCATGACAAACACAACAGTAATAATTTTAATAAAAATATTTATTGAATGATTACTATGTGTCTGATACTGTTCTAAGCATATTTCTTTAATTCAATTAGTTCTTAAAACAACCTTAGGAATTAGGCAAAATTATTATCCCTATTTTATGGACGAGGAAACTGAGGCACACTGAGATTCAAAGAAGTAGCAGGTGGTGAAACCAGGTTTCACATGTAGGCAGCTGGCTCCAAAGCTGATGCTCTGAACCGGTGTACTAAACATCTGCTCTGGGGTATACACTTGAATCTCCCCGAGGGTATTTACTAGTTAAACATAATTTAGATTCTCCTCAGAGAATCGTCTATTTCTCAGAGGCTAGACTTCGCATTTTTTAGTACTAGGCTATCTTTAAAGTGGTGCATTTCCCTACAATGTTAGTTCTGTACTGTCTTCACGTTTGTAAAGGATGTTCTACATGGAACAGTCCTGGCAGGCAGAAAGCGTCTCTGCGGGAGGGGCTGAGGCAAGACCTGTGCGGGGACGCCCACCAATTTTTCCAAAGTTCTGTGGGTTCGAGAAATCACAGAAAGGGCAGGAAGATGGCTGCATCCATCAGACTCTGGAGCCTCCCCTTTGAAAACATGCTGATTCTTCCCCTTTGTGTCTCTGCCTCGTCATATGCCTTTTATACATCCTCATGCTTTAGAATTGTTTACTGCTTTTAGCTTAAACATTTTTCTCCCTTTCATAAAAAACACAGGAACACCTTGTGAGGTTCTTATTTCATTGCCATCAAAGCACATTTTTCTTGTTTAAGGCAATACCCAGATTTCCTTCACATTCTTAAAATCCTCAGGTGTAACTTTTGTGACATTTATTTCATATGTCTATGAACTGATAAATGACAGTGCAAGTGATCATGTCATTTGAAATCAGGCTGTATAACTTGCCACTTTCATACTTTTCCACCGGAGGACCTTCCGTTTATCCCCTCGGTTTCTCAGACAAGGGCTGGGAGTCTGGCAGGCTGATGAAGACAGAGTCTGTGAGTGCTGGCACGGTGCTGCCACCACTGCCTTCTCTCTGAATGCCACTGACTTTATCAGCCCTGCCGTCTCCAAGCAGACGGAGTGATCCCCGAGCAAACTCTCTCGTTCAAATCTATTCCATCATTTTAGAGGCTGGTCCCCTGAGGCTTTAATTCTCTTTTATCAAGTTCTAGAGCTAGCTGGAGAAAAAAGGCAAACCTATTTACTTGAGTATGTTTTTAACATTCATTCTTTCTCAATAAAGTGAACCATTTTTATCCTTTTTCATTATCGTGTAGATGGATATAGTTAAGGGAATCACAGAAATATCTGCACTACTCACCTAGTGCTGTAAAAGCCGAACTTCAAGGACAGATTAATCTGATTTATTGCTGTTGTCCACATATAGATTAATTCATTGTAGTATCTACTGTACTACGGGACTATGAATACAACATCAGAAACAAAAAACAACGTGGAAGACGAAGACAAACAGTTCTCTTCAATGTATTTTCAATCCTGAACACTGGGTGCGGAGGCAACCAGGGAAACGCTACACACAGGCCTCTATTAAATGAGAACAAGTGATAACATTAACAGATACAAATTTTATATAAACTCATATCACAACAATCATGAATCAAATACTGTATTTACTGAGCATATATAACAGTGCTTACACAAATAGCCCTGACTGGTGTGGCTCAGTGGGTTGGGCGTTGTCCTGCAAACCGAAGCATCGCCGGTTCAATTCCGTCGGGGCACATGCCTCGGTTACAGGCCAGGTCCTCGGTTAGGGGCACTCGAGAGAGGCAATCGATCATTGTTTCTCTCCCACACCCATGTTTCTCTCCCTCTCTTCCTCCCTCCCTCCCCTTTGCTCTAAAAATAAATAAATGAGACCTTTTATTAAAAAATGATTCCATAAATGAATCTAGAATAAGCACATTTCTCAGAATCTCAACATCTGCCAGGGTACTAAATGCTATACAAAGTCGGGGACATTCTATCACTTCTGAACTCGTATTCTACATTAAGCAATACACTCTACACTCCTCAGATGACTAACTTCCATGAAGGCTCTGGCTTTTAACAACATGGAGCGGAGGCAGACGATTTAGTAACTTCTTCCTGCAACAACCCTGTTACAGCACACCTGTATCATTAGGTTTCAAATGTGTCTGCACTGAACATACAAGACAGAAGTCAAAGTATAAAATATGAGCAGGCAATTAAATAATATTCTAAAGTCAATTTAATTCTAAATGTAACTTCAAATTTGAAAAACCAAAGAACGGAGAAAAATGGATAAAACCACCCTCAATGCAAACTTCACTACACTCCAGGAGATTACCGTATCTACCTACAGACAGTAGGAAGGCCTGCTTAACACTGAAGCAGTAACTATTTATTGGTGGGTTCTGGTTGACAAGATGGGGCTTCTTGGTTATGATCACAATTTGGGGGTTCACAATATTATGGGACCTAAACCGATCTCTCATCCTTTGTGAGATTTGCCACAAAGTCACTTTCCTGATGCACTGCCACCTTAGATACCTCTGTCCCTTTTTTTTGTAAGACTGACTCCTAAACTAAGTGTGTTACCAGCTCTGCTCGCTGACAGGGCCAGTAACAACTAGCAGGTGGTATAAGTAGATGTCTACACCCTCCTAATCCCTGAAATTGGAATACATTAAAGGCAAACCAGCTAAATTTAAGACAGGGAGATTATCCTGGTAGGCCCAATATAATCACAAGGGTCCTTAAACGAGGAAGAGGGAGGCAGAGAAAGCCTCAGTGTCAGATGTAATGTAAGAAGAACTCAACTGGTCCTTGCTGGTTTTGAAGATGGAGGAGGGGAGCCAAGAGCCAAGGAATGTGGGCATCCATTCCAAGCTGGAAAAGTCAAGGAAACAGATTCTATTAATACACAGAGCCTACAGAAAGAATGCAGTCCTGCCCAGGCCTTGATTTTAGCCCACTGAGACCTGTATCAGAATTCTGCCTCCAGCACGGTGCGACATAAGTGTGTGTTTCTGAAACCACTCCATTCACGGCACAAGCGGTGATAGGAGAGGGATACAGAGCACAATCACAGCCCAGGTCTTAGTTTCCAGCACTATTTTTTTCTAGCAGTTGATGTTGCTTTCATTATTGCTTTTGGGTTTTCTTGTTTCAATATTACAAAACTTTAATTTGCATTGTATTAGTTAACATAGTAATTTTTATTTTTATTTATTTTAAATTTTCACTTGGCATACAACATCAGCTTTCAGGTGTCCAACACAGTGATGAGACATTTATATGACTTACGAAGTGCTCACCCGATATAAGTCCAGCACCCACCTATACACCACCCATAGTTACTACAACGTTACTGACTAGACTCCCTATGTTGTAGTTAACAGCCAATGTGTACTCCTTAATCCCTTCATCTTTTACACCCAGCCCCCCAGCCCCTCCCATCTGGCACCCATCAGTTTGGTCTCTGTGTCTGCATTTGTTTCTGTATTGTTGGTTCATTTACTTCTTAGATTCCCCAGGTAAGTGAGATCACGTGGTATTTATCTTTCTCTGACTTATTTCACCTAGCATAATAGCCTCTAGGTCCATCCACGTTGTCTCAAACGGCAAGATTTCATTCTTTTTATAGCTGAGTAATATTCCACAGTATATACTCTTATGTACCACTTCTTTATCCATTCATCTATGGATGGATACTGAGGTTGCTTCCATATCTTGGTTCTTGTAAATAATGCTGCAATAAACATAGGGGTGCGTGTATCTTTTCGATTAGTGTTTTGGATTTCTTTGGAAAAACATCCAGCAGTGGAACTGCTGGGTCATATGGTAGTCTAATTTTTTGAGGAATTCCGTGCTCTTCCCTAGTGGCTGCACCAATTTACAATCCCACCAACAGTGCATGAGAGTTCCACTTTCTCCACAACCTCTCTCACACTTGTTGATTTATTGATGGTAGCCATTCTGACAAGTGTGAGGTGATATCTCATTGTGGTTTTAATTTGCATTTTCCAGATGACTAGGGATGATGAGCATCTTTCCATATGTCTACTGGCCATCTGCAGGAGAAATGTCTGTTCAGGTCCTCTGCCCATTTTTTAATCGAATTGTTTGTTTGGTGTTAAGTTGTAATATCCTTTTTTTTTTTTTTTTGGACATTAATCCCTTATCAGATGTATCATTGGCAAATATCTTCTTCCATTCAGTGGGTCATCTGTTTCATTTTGTTGATGGTTTCCTCAGCTGTACAAAACCTTTCTAGCTTGATATTGTCCCATTCATTCATTCATTCTTTTGTTTCCCTTACCCGAGATATATCCAAAAGACATTCTAAGATCAATGTCAAAGAGTTTTCTTCAGGGAGCTTTATGGTTTCAGGTCTTACATTTAAGTCTTTAATCCATTTTGAGGTTATTCTGGTATATGGTGTAAGAAAGTGATCCAGTTTTCCCAGCACCATATAGGCATGGGTTTATTTCTAGGCTCTCTTTTCTGTTACATTGACCTATGTGTCTATTTTTTATGCCAGTACCACACCGTTTTCATTCCTATAGCCTTGTAGTATAGCTTGAAATCAGGTCGCATAATACTTCCAACTGTGTTATTCTTTCTCAAAACTGCTTTGGCTATCTGGGATCTTCTGTGGTTCCATGTGAATTTAAAGATTATTTGTTCTGGTTCTGTGAAGCCATTAAATCCATAGCTTGCTTTATGTAGTATGGACATTTTAACAATGTTAATTCTTTCTATCCATGAGCACAGTATATCCTTTATTTGTTTCTTCTTCAATTTCTTCAACATCTTAATATTTTCTGACTACAGGTCTTTCACCTCCTTAGTAAAATTTATTCCCAGTATTTTACTCTTTTTGATGCAATTTCAAATGGGACTGTTTACTCAGTTTCTCTTTCTGATAGCTCCGTATTGGAAAGCTCAGATTTGGCACTGGCCTCTCACTGGCAGGCTGGATGGGAGGTAGGTTCAACAAGGGAACAGTGCCTTTGCTGGCACTTCTGTCTGGGAGGAAGCTGCCCCTCCAGCCCTTGCCCTAAAGCTAGTCGTCAATTTAGTTCCTCCTCACATGCCCATGGTTCTGAGTTGCTGCCCCTATGCTGGGGGTTAGAGCAAGTGAGTTTCTGAGCGGGTGAGTCCATGTGCAACCCTTCAAAAGAACTGCCTGGGTCTCCAGAAGCCCTCCGTCTCACTGGGACTTCCCTGCTGGTTTTCACAGCCAGATGTTATGAGGAACCCTCTTCCCGATACTGGAGCCCTGGGCTGGGGAGCCTCATGTGGGGCAGGGACTCCCTGTTCCTCGGTGGGACCACCACAGCCAAGATACCCCTCCTGATTCTTAAATGTCCCACCACGGCTGTGTGGCCTGCCTGTTCCACTTCTCTGTTCCTCCTACCCATCTCAATACGGATTCTTCTTTATATCCTTAGTCACAGGATTTCTATTCAACTAGTTTTCATGTGGTTCTCAATGACGGATGTTTATAATCTAGTTGTACTTCTGATGTGGTTGTGAAAAGAGGCTAGCACAGCATTTACCTAATTCACCATCTTGACTGGAAGTCTCCCTAATACCATTCTGTAAGAAAAGGAACTAGGGTTCTCTAGAGAAATGCTGAGCCTAGGATTGGGGCAGGGAAAATACAAGAGTCTTGTACCAAGAGAGAATGGGAAGTGGTTCAAAGGAAAAAAAGATGGGGGCCCAAAAGGACACAAGAGCCAACTTGCAAGAACTCCCAACGGCCAAATCTGAAACAATTCTGGCAACAAAATAAATGACAGTCTTGTATGATAACCCAACTAAAATTATTATTGACAAGCTTATATTGGCATAATTAATTGACTCAATCAACAAATGAGAGGGGTCAAATCCTCACAGAATTGCAAATAAAATATGTCAACATTCCCCACTCCAGGAGGTAAAGCTTAATTCTTACCCTACCCAGCCCTTGTATGTGGGGAGTCCTTAGTGAATAAAATACACAGGGGTGGGCAAAAGTGGGTTTATAGCTGTGAGTATGAGAAACATAATGTTTATTTTGGTAGTAGTATTGTTGTATTATGTATTTGTGTTGCAACTATAAACCTACTTCCGCCCATCCCTGTGCTATCTGGGATCTTCTGTGGTTCCATGTGAACTGGAACCATGAAAGGAGAAAGGAGAACATGGAGAAACCTGGCAGCTGCCACTTTGACCAAATGATTACTATTAACATCACCAGGGACAAGCCACGTTGATACCGAAACCCTCCTGTTGAGGTGGGAAGGGCATTTCACCTCTTCTGCGGTGCTTTTCCCCAAGCCCCGTCTAGTCACAAGAAAACGTCATGCCAACTCACACTGAGGGACAGTCTACAAAGTGTCTACCCAACATTCTTCAAAAACTCCCAAATAAGGACAGGCTGCCACAGAACAGAGGCAGGTGCTGAGTGACTAAAAGAAACACAGGGTCCTCAACTGGACCCTGAAACAGGGGGGACATTAGTGGAAACACAGGTGAAACCTGAGTCAAGTCTGGAGTGCAGTTGTAGCTGTACGACCGTGTTCACCTCTTGTTTTGACACACGTCCCCCAGCTGTATGAGAGGTGATGATGAGGGGAAGCGAATAGGAGTTTTTCTACACTATTTCTGCAAGTTTTCTGTGAGTCTGAGATAATGCCACAAAAAATGTGTTTAAGAGCATCTATTTGTTGATGTGAACCTCTGCTTGATTAAAAAATACATGAATAACGAACGCTTCACATTCTAAAATCAAAGATCGAAATAGCCTTACTTAGGATTTATTTACCGTGCCATTTATTTGACTGTGACAGTTAAAAAGTACCATTAACAACCCTTCTAAGATGCGGCTTCGGCACCACTTTTGTAGAGGAGAGTACTTTCAGTTCTTGCCCACATAACACGGCCCTGCCAGGGACTCGCTACACAATTGTGGCACACTCAAATATACCTGCTTCAGGCACACGGGAAACATTTTCTGTAAGATTTACGATAAGCCACATAGGCTTTTAAAACTCCCCGAACAACAACGTGTGTAATAAACACAACAGTTAGGTCAGCTTTCGCTCGCATGCGACGGTGCTTTCTCTCTGAAAATGCCATTACCGTTCAGCGGTACCTTACTCGGCCACAAGGCAACTGAAGGCACTGGAGTCAAGTTAGCGACTGAAATTAAGGTGGAAAAACAAACTAAAAGGTACACTGGGTCCATCTCTCCTGTCTTTTTACTATTATCGTAAATACCCTTTTCAAAGGTGGCTCAAACTGATCATTGTAAGATTGATTCTATTTTATTTGTACTTCTCCACTCAATGCAGAGTACACACGAAACCCTAAAGCTACCTCGAAATTCTTTTACTGCTTTCTCCTAAAATCACCCTGCTATAAAAGCATTCCTTTCAGGTAATTTTTAGAATCTACTTAATTTGGGCAAAGGAATTCCTTAATTTACAGCAGACCTGAGGGTATGGAAAGGCCTCAGGTCAAAATAGGTTTCATAGCTCACATTTGGGATGCCGAGCAGCCCAAAGCAATGCAAATCTGTCTGAAGTTTCCAACTTAGGAAACCAGTTGTATTAACCTCAGTAAGTGATTGATTGGATAACTTTAAAACCCAGAGCCATTTCTCTCAGCCAAAGAAACTGTCAACTTCCACACAGCTCAGGGCTTGAGATGTGTCGAGAAGTCAGCTAACACATTCAAAACAAAAGCTTCATTTAAATCACTTAGATCTCAATACAATCCTAAAAATCAGTTCTCAACGTAACCCTAGAAAGAAGTGGTATCCTGGTACAATGCCTGGCACGTGATTTAGCTGAATCGAACCTTTGTTCCCAGCGCATTTCTGCCCCGGAGGAAAAAAGAATTCAGACTCATCTCAGCCAAGCAACTCTGGCAACTGAAACTGCAAAATCAACAATTACAAGAACTTATTTTTCAGGAAGCAGTAGACTTGCGAAGATGAAACTGATCTGTGCTATGTATCTGAAAATACACAGAGGTGTGTATGGGATATCTAGCCATAGAACTAAAATGTGCTTAACTACTCTATTATATTTCATTTGAGAGTTTTCATTAAAATCTCGATTCATAAGCATTCGGTACAATTTGCTGAATGAGTAAATCAATCACTAGATACTTTTCTGCATAGACTGGTGAAATGGGGCGATACAAGGTACAGCAGGATGCTTTTGGCTACAAGTAACAGAATACCATCTGAAAGTCACACGAGCAGCCTGGGTTTATGTTTCTCACATAAAATGACGTCTGGGCCAGAGGCTGGTTGGGACGCCAGGCTCTCTCATTCTACTCTACTTTCCTCTTGAGCTCAAGGTGGTTGCAGCAGCTCCAAGTACGATGTGCTCTCACAACAACACCCCAAAGTACGGAAGGGGCACATTAGCCCTTCAGTCAACCTTTCTTCTTAAAAAGGAAGAAAATCTGCATCCTGACAGACTCCACATGAAGTCTCTTCGGTGAGACTAGCCAAGGAGGCTGAGAAGGCAGCATCAGGTATTTTCACCCTCAGCCTAGGATGCATCAGAAATTCACTGTTAAACTTAGTAAAACATTCAAACATGCTTGCTGTAGAGTCCTTCCAAAAAGGCCCAGGCAGTTGTTAGTCTGGTGATGACTGCTTACCTAATGTTGAGTGACAGAAACAGGTACACCTTGGTTGCACCAAAGAAACCGACGGGGGTGAAGTGTTACTGGTACTGAATCTTGTGGAGAGTTTTCTCCAGTTTAGAAACGTACTGGTCCTATTTTTCTGAGTTGTGAAACAGAAGAGCAGCATAAAGTTTTGTGAACTAAAAAAAATGGGTCCACCAAATTGGATGGAGTCGAAGACCTTTGTGGCTTACAGATGGTTCTAGCTTTAGTGAATGTCCCCTTGAAGTAGGAGGAGCTGGACAGATGAGGGAGAGTTCTCCTTCTCCCAGTAGATGAAGTCTGCTTTGATCATAAACTGTAGATATCTCAGAGAAACATTCATTCTTTATGCTTAATATATGATGCATAATAAAATTAAGTGACTTCAATAAACTTAGTATTGAAACTGAGCAACAATATCTTTAAATAAATCTATGCCTTACTAACATTTGTAAACACATTCATGAAATATAATGAAAACGGCAAATCTGACCACACAAAGCGGATCATCTTTCCAGTCCCCGTGTCGCACCAATTTCATGTTCGACGGCAACGCGCGCTATCGCCATTTCTCCAAGTGTTCTGGTGCACAACAAAGGTGAACCAGCTGGCGTTTAATTCGCGATCTTTAAAAACAGAGGTGCTTATAAAACACCACAGACATTTTTTAAAAAATCCCAGTTATTCCTGTAAATCAAGTTTGACCAAAGAATTTTTAATACCTTGGCAGACAGATGATGCTCTGGGAGACCGAATTTACGAACAGCCCCCTCCCCAGTTTCGAATGCCCCGCTACTGCGAACCCCACGGGACCTCCTGAACACACACAAACCCTCACCGGCTCTGGGCGCCTTTAACAAGCGGATTCACAGAGGGCCACCCTGGCACTTCGGACTTCTCCCTGACTCATTCCAAACAATCTGGATGTATTTCACAACTGATGATTTTCCTGGCTTTCACCATTACATTATGTTGCAGTTTAAGAATTGAGTTATACAATTTACTTTGTCAGGGAGATTTTTAGTTTAGTACACGATGTGGCCAGTTTTTAAATCATAATCTCTTAAATTTTACCACATTGTGCTTTCTAAAAGCCTCAAACTCCTCTGCTGCTCTAGTGTGATTAATTAATGATCCAGAAAAACCAAAAAGCCACGAGCTGGGCAGGCACAAACGGCATATGCATTTCCTAGTACAAACTCACCAGGCAAATGGACTTTTTATGACACCTTTGGGTTTAATATTTCACTTCATTAGATTTTGCTAAGTGGTTACAAAGTTGGTTAAAAATAAGAATCTATGTGTATACCACCAATAGAAACAGCTGACATCTAACCATAGGGCATTTTTTTCTTAAAAATCTAATTGCGTATCTCTTAGTTAACTTACCGAAACTCTGTAACTTGATCTGGAATCTAAATAGTCTTAATGATTTCTTTCCTAGCTTGCTGCATAAGTGTGTTACTTTTACACTTTAAAAAAAGAACTTTCAAATTCCCAACTCTCACCCATTCTCCAACCTGGCACTACAGATATAAAATATTATTTTTCTTTAGTCATTATATTCCAAATATCTGGTGAGCAAAATTTTACTTAAAAATAATCGTAAATAGCAACAGTGAATACTCCCTGAAGTCATGCTGAATTGTCGACAAGCTAAGTCTAGCAGAGTCTGCAGCCAGACAGCTGTGACCACTAAGACACATCTGCTCTTCTCTCTTTCTTCCATTTCTTCCTGCAAATCCCAACCGTAATGCTCTCACTGGCAAACAAACTTTGTTTGGGGTTGGTTTTTTGCTGCCTACATGTTTGCCTTGCTTAGTTTACTTTGCACTTATTCACTGTAGAGATACTAAAATCTTTTTTTTCTCCAACCAAAATCTGTTCTCATTAGTGGTTTGCATTTTCATGAAATCCTATCAAGTCTGCGAATATTTAAGAGCCTACAATATGTGAGACATTCTGAGAAGCCTACAACTCATGTGAGAAAAGAAAACAGGCAAATGGAAAGCTAGAAATGGCGTACTTGCACAGAAACACAGGGCGAGAGAAGGGGCAGGTTTGCGATGATAAAGACGGCTATGCCCGTGCAGAGTAGGCGGAAACAAAGATGAGGGAGTCAGAGAGGACACGGGCTGCGAGGCACTGGGGAAATCAGAGGTCTCACACGGGTCTCCATAAGGCAAACGGTGGATGCTCCAAGTGGAACTACAGAAATAAGAGGCAGCAGCGAGCAGTAATACCCTATTGGCATTTAATTCAGTCCTCACAACCATTCAGTAAGCAGCACTACTTTTGAGATGTAATCTGATGTATAATATTAATTTCAGGTATGACAAAATGATCCCATATTTTAGTGGGCAAAAGTAGGTTTACAGTTGTTTGTGTGAAAATAATATAAGGAAAAGCTCCTTGCTTTGAGTGCTAGCAACTGTAAAACGGCTTTTGCCAATCCCGTACGTGTATATAGCAGTGATCTTCAACCGTTTTCCTCTCACGGCACACTCAAACTAGTTACTAAAATTCTGCGGCGCACCAAAAAGTGTATTTTTTGCCAATCTGACCAAAAGAAATAGGTATAATTTTGATTCCTTCACACCTGACAAGTGTTGGCTGTTGTCATTTTTTTATTTGACAATCCAAGAGAAAAGAGGTCAGTTCCCGCCGACTAAATAGTCAGGTACTGCATGTTTTGAAAATTCTTGTGGCACACCGATCGAAAATCGCTGATATGTAGTGAAATGATCACCACAATACGTGTAGTGAACATTTATTACACACAGTTACAAATTTTTTTTTATGATGATAACTTTTACGATCTACTCTCTCGGTAACATTCAAATATACACTACAGCATCATTAACTATAGTCACCATGCTCTACGTTATTCCCAGGACATTTATTTTGTGACTAGAAGGTTGTCCTTTTTGATCACTTTAACCCATTTTGCCCACCCTTAACCCCCAGCTTCTGGCAACCATCAATTTGTTCTCTGAATCTATGAGTTTGTTTTGTGTGTGTGTGTTTTTCATTCCACATATAAGTGAGATCATGTGTACATGTCTTTCTCCATTTGATTTACTTAATGCCCTCGATGTCCATCCGTGTTGTCACAAGTGGCTGGGTTGCCTTATTTCTTTATAGCTAAACAACATTCTCTATCGTGTGTGTGTATGTGTAGACCACTTTTATCTATCGATCCACCTACCAAGTGACAATTAGGTTGTTCCCTGTCTTGGCTAACGTACATAATGCTGCAAAGAATAAGGTGATGCAAAAATCTTTTTGTATTACCTAGAAGTGGAATTGCTGGATCAAATGCCAGTTGTATTTTTAATATTTTTAAAAAATTGTTTTCTTTCATATTGTTTTCCATAGTAGCTGCAGCAAGTTACATTCCTACCAATAGTGCATAAGGATTCCCATTTCTCCACATCCTTGCCATCATTTACTGTATTTTGCCATGTACAATGTGCACTTTTTGCCAAATTTTTGAGGGGAAAATAAGGATGCACATTATCATGGGCATAATGAATACACACCATGTATATAATAATCTTGTGTATAATGCGAACCAAGACATGGGTGCATATTACACACGGGAGTGCATTATACATGGCAAAATACAGTATTACTCCTCAAGCATCTGAAAACAGCCATTTTGAAAGGTGTGAGGTGGTATTTCACGCTGTGGTTTTAATTTGCATCTCCCTGATGACTAGTGATGTTGAAAATCTCCTCATGTACCTACCTGTTGGCCATCTGTATGTCTTCTTTGGAAGACTGTGTATTTAGATGCTCAGCCTGTTTATTCATCAGATTCTGGTTTTTGCTACTGAGTTATACTCATTCTTTATATTTTATTAACCCCTTGTCACATATGATTTGCAAACATTTCTTCTCATTCTACAGGCTGTCTCTTCATTCTGTGGATGGTCTCCTTTGCTGTGCAGAAACTTTTTAGTTTGATGTAGCTCCGTTTGTTTACTTTTGCTTATGGTGTCAAATCCAAAAACCCATCACCAATACCCATGTCAGGGTATTGTTTTCTCTTTGGAGTTTTATGGTTTCAGGTCTTACATTCAAGTCTCTAATCATTTATAGTTAATTTCTGTGTTTGGTGTAAGAAAATGTGTCCAGTTTCATTACTTTGCATGTGAGTGTCCACTTTTCCCAACACCATTTATCTATGAGACATTCATTTTCTTATTAAAATTCTTAACTCCTTTGTCTATATAGGTTTATTTCTATACTGTATACAGTTTATTTCTGACATCTCTATTCTGTTCCATTGATCGGTGTGTCTGTTTTCATGCCAATACCACACTATTTTTTATTGCAACAGCTTTGTGATACGGTCTGAAATCAGGACGAATAATACCTCCAGCTTTGTTTCTCTCTCTGAAGATTGCTTTGTCTAGTCAGGGTCTTATGTGTTTTTATACAGATTTTAGGATTGTTTATTTTATTTCTGTAAAAAAAGAAATTCCATTGGAATTTTGGTGGAAATTTCACTGAATCTGTAGACTACCTTTGACAGTCTGAACATTTTAACGTTAATTCTTCCAATCCATCAACACAGAATATCTTTCCATTTATGTGTGTCTTTAATTTCTTTAATTAATATCTTATAAATTTTCAGTGTACAGATCTTTCATCTCTTTGGTTATATTTATTTCTAAGGTATTTTATTCTTTTTGATGAAATTGTGAATGAGACTGTTTTCTTAATTTCTCTTCCTGAT
>VMDR010023720.1:0-15425 GCA_007922815.1 Macrotus californicus | reverse complement strand
AAAAAAAAAGAACTCTAATATATCACTCAAAAAACTAGTGGGATTTTCGTGGGTTTCCTTCTGATTGAAGATTCCTTGAGGAGTCAGGAAGACTGCATGCACCTATAACCAGGAATAACTATGAAAGCCAAGTCTACCTAGGAATTTGCAGACCAGAACTGGCTGACCTCTAGGCTCGGTTGTTTTGGTGTCACAGTAGTGTGGGTGGGACATTCTGGCCATGACCAGATAGAGAATGTGGAAAGCATCTCTGCCATCTAGAATTCTACCTCGGAGGGAACTAGAGATGGGAGAGCTTATGAGACATAGGAATTTTGCAAATATTACATCGTGTGGGGGCACCTCTGTCCTCAAAATGGGGAAAAATAATTGCTGTTCTTCCCAGAGATTCATTAGCTTTGTCCTCCACTGGGATGGAGAAATCACAATCATCTGGCCACACAAATGTAATCATCTCTCCCTTTCCTCCAGAGTTTGTTAATTAAAACAATTTTACTGTGCTTAAATTCATGAAGCACACTCACATTGTTCAGTGTGTGTGTGACTGTGTTTGATTTTACCCAGATTCTTAGGAGAATAGTTGTCTCCTTTATTTCTTCTTTTTCTTTTCTTATATTTCCCTTTGTTTGTATCACTTCTCCTCTCATTTTTATTTGGTATTTTGTAATTCACTATATTCACTGAAATTTTTCTAATATTAGTGGGTAATACTAATAAAACGCTTATCTATTTGAATCAAAACACAGATTTCTTTTAAGAGACTAGAAAACAAGTATGATAGCCTATTTTGAAGATTTTTTTTTTAAATTCAAATTGCAAGGTAAGAAGAAAAAAGTTGTAGGCAATGTTTAAAACCATCTTTTCCTGGAAGATTTTTGTTGCTAAACGTTACTATTACAGTTCATGTGACAATACTGAGATAAATTTTCTTCACTGTCCCCAAAAGGACCTCTGTGCTCCTTCTCTGGAACCATAAAACCAACACACGCTTTTCTTTGTAAACAGAAATATATTTTGTACATATATTGCTAAGAATGCTACAGATTGAACTTAACATTATACTATAGGTGGAACTTAAGCAATAATCCTTTTTCTCAACTGCACTGGCTCAGATTTCACGCACATGCTTGTAGGGTAAGAAGCAAATGAGATTAATTTAGGAGATAACCCTGAAGGACAACAAGTCATTGAGATGTACAGACAGAGGGAAATTCAGTCCCGGGCATAGGACTGGTTTGTGTTGTGTGTACAGCTCCAGAGGTTTTCCCAAAACCGAATTGTAAATCTATCCAGGGCAGCTGCTTGTGCTCAAGTATGGTTTCGGTAGGTCCTGTTTCTGGTCTGATAGATTCTATAGAACCTTTCAACTACTTTCTTTGAGTGGCAGTGAAGTGTGATGCCAAACAACTTGAATAGCAGAATGAGAAAAATGAGTAAGTTCACGGCTTTGTTTCTTACAGAACATCAGTTCTACTTGAGTCTTTACTCAACAAACGTTTGTATTATCTCAGACTTAGTAGTACACTCTGGGAACATCTTAATCTATTGTTGTAGACTTTTGTTTTCCAGCATACGGGGATCTCTTTTGGATGTGAATGGATCAAAAACTCCTAAGTTTCTGGAGGCTGGGAAAGAAGGAAGAGCTCACTTTTTGACCACAGAAGATTATCAGGCTGTTCTTTTTAGGTACAGGGTCTAGGGCACAGCTAAGCAGCAGTTTCCAGGTGGGTTGGCTATGGAGTGCAAACCTGAACCTCTTACAAAGTGCAGAGGCAGCAGGGACCCTCCTAACTGCCTCCGTAACTTCGTAAAGTGTAAATGAAATTCCAAGTGCAGAATTCATTGGAGTTACTTGCTATAAGCTTATAGGAATTGCAAGATGAGTTGAAAAACATGTTATTAAATTTGTCTTAAATGTGTGATGAGATGAACCACAGGAAATTTATTTTTCTCTGTATATGTGCCCAGGGCCTGGAATCATCTTTTTATATACTTGAGTCCAGAGATACTTTAAAAGATTGATATATTAATTTAATGATTTCTGAACTCTTAAAATTCCTTTAAATGCATATGTAGCTATTCAATGTTATTTGAAAAGTACCTTGTTATTAATAGGATGTGCTTTTTTTAAAAAAGATACCACCATTTAATTCCTTCAAGCACTTTATTTTTAATCCATCCTTAATCAACTTTACTGTTCCTAAAATCTCAGTGTCAATGGTCCTTATCGTAACCCAGAAGCTTAAAACACAATAATATTGGTTGAATTAAGTTGAATTTGACCCATTTTCTGCTTTAAGAAATGTGGAATTGCATGATAATAACTTGAATATTCGCCATACACTGTAGCACATTAAGTATTTGGTTTCCCTTAATTCTTGAACAGTTAGACTCTTTAATTGACTTGTCACTTTAGGCCCTGAAGTCCTAATGGCAGTGGTCTTAAATATAGTCTGGGTGCCACATTCTGTGACTAGGAAATCCTAAAGTATCTTACACAGAAAAAGTACAATCGTTAGGCCAAGGTACTGATGTAGGTCCACATTTGTTCCTGTTTCTTCTCCTAACTCAAGCAATATGGCCTGTGAGAAAAATTTACATTGAGAATCTAGGTAAGAATCTTGATGCTTCCACCATCATAGTGAGGATTCTCAAGATACCCATTTCCTGTTGGTGGGTACTTCTTTGTAGAGGGTAGTGTTTTTGGCCATTTATGCACAGCCACAACAGGGGATGTGTGGCCAGTAGAGAAGCCAAGAAGCTGAGAAGCTGAGGCTAACATGCCCTATCCTTAGCTTGCTTTGGATAGAATGCTTCAGAGTCTGGAAAACTCCAAAAGGTCATAGCAGCTTCTGCAGTATTTATGGCTGAAGCTGGAAGAATTGCTTATGGGTCAACTCATCTTGGTAATTGCCAGTTGACAGAGAAGTATCTGTACAAACTGGTCACCTTTATTATAGAAGAAATTCAGCACAAATATTTTGATAGAAACATTTAATCCAAGCATTACCAAAAGGATCTTGTTATACTTTTGAACAAACAAACATAGTACTTGACTTTAGTAAGGACTTTGAATACTTTAGAGACTTTGTAATAAATGTGATAAAAGAGAGAACCTTTTCTTAGTGCCTTGGTTACATATCTCTATGAGGCTTTGTATCCGTGCTTCTAAATTTTAACTTTTGCCTGGATCTTGAGCTGAAAAGGGCATGTTGTGAAAATGCTGGAAATAGAACTTTGTTAGCATCTTTTAGGTAATATTAAATGAACTAATTGTGCCTTTTCGATAATGAAATTTGCAAGTGAATGGATGTCAGTTTTAGCAATACATGTCATATTATCTAAGAAAATTAATATCTTCTTACCGACACAAAGCTAATTTTTAGAAAAGTTTATTTTAAAACTGCCAACTGTCTCTTTCAATGTTGAGAAGCGTTTCCAATAGCCAAATTAAGAGTCACACTTCTTTTGATGGCACCTCTGGAATGTTATCTTATTGTAGATAGAGGTTCTGCTTGAGATGTCTCCTGCCTTCGACAGGCAGGTCTCTCTCAGGGTTTTGTGCCAAGGGTGGGTGGTCACAGTGGTGGTTTCCAGTGAGAATTCCCCAAGGGTACTCTATTTTTGACATTGATGGTTTTCATTTATAATTTTCACTACAACTAGGAAGCTTTTGCTACATGGGAGACCAAGCTTTTTATATATATTATCTCACTTGGTCCTGACCACAGCCCAATCATTTGCTATTTTTGGACCCATTTTTAAAAGAGGTCTGAACTTAAAAGAGCTTAACTATGTTGTTCAAAGACAGAAAGCCAACACACACCACAGTGTGTGCTCAGACATGGATGCAGGGAACCTGGATGCTCATGCTTTTAGCCTCTTCACTAAATTCTTTTATTTGACATCATCAAATTGTTAGGGTGGATCAAGACTATTACCACACAAGGTTTAGAACAAAAATGAGACCAAATACCCGGTGGGGTATTGGTAGTAGATTTCTAGAGACCCACTTTTATACCAGCTGAGAGTTGCACCTCCTGTCTTGTCTCCTTTCCAGTGACTGGCAGGGAGAGAAGGATGCAGGAGCAAAGTGACTGTGAAGGTCAAGACCAAATGGGAAAAGAGTAACTACTTGGGATATAGGAGTGTCCAATTTTTTTGCATTTCTGGGGCACACTGGAAGAAGAAGGGTTGCCTTGGGCCACACATTATACACAAACACTAATGAAAAAAAATCTCATATTTTAGGTAAATTTATGATTTAGTGTTAGGCCGCATTCATAGCCATTCTGGGCTGCATATGGCCCGTGAGCCTCAGGTTGGACACCCCTGGTAGAATCTCCATAGCAAGTAATGACATGAAGAAGCCAAACATCCACTTCACATCTACAATCTCCATCCCTGGGCTGCCCAACTAGAAGAGCTCCCATCCACAAGGACAAGGATGGGCTAAGAGGGAAGAACAAAGCAGAGCATTACCTTTTCTTCATCTTCAGATGTCATAAGAAACTTGAGCCCATCTGGCGGAGTCAGGGCTGTTACTTCCCTCTTTGCCAGGGAATTGCAAGGTAGTTTTAGCACATTTATGATAAAAGTGGTTTTGGATGAAAAATATGAAAGCACACTTATTTGTTATTTACTTCAAAATGTCTTAACTGAGAGCTGGCCATTAGGCTGAAACAGTGATTGTTGAGAAACAGCCCATGAGCAGAAAGCAGCACTGGAGCATGCCTTGAGAGAGCTCATGTTATTATAGCCATTAAAAAGAAGAATTTTCTTCCCTGGTGACTTATATACAAATATTTTATTTCTCCTTATTGTGTTTCATTTGAATTATCCCTTTTACTTGTGGAAGCCCCAATAGTACATGTATGTAAATATATATACACAAATGCATTTATTTAACATTCTAAATCTCAAGGCCCTAGTTTTAATTACTTTGATCAGAAAAATGTAAAAAATAAAAAATAATGCATATACATTCTGGAACATATTATTTAGGAAATGGAGGTTATTAGAGACAAACATAAGACTTCATCAGAAGAAAACATTAGAACACTTATCTTAGATTTTGTTTTCTTCTCATCCAATGGATATATGGGTTGGGTGCACATAACGATAGCCTACCAGATCTGAGACAGTAAATTCAGTTATTCTGATGCTTGACAGTTGTCTTCTTGAAACATTGCCTTTGGATGTCTAATGCATATTTGTGCCTTGTTAGACTGAAGAATGGATGCAACTTTAAAATTGGAGTTACTGGCAGCTTGTAGACTCAGGAATACTCTTATAAGGAAGCTGGCACCTAGTTTTCTACTTGCGTCTTCATGTATAA
Organism: Macrotus californicus; assembly: GCA_007922815.1. Classification (NCBI taxonomy): domain Eukaryota; kingdom Metazoa; phylum Chordata; class Mammalia; order Chiroptera; family Phyllostomidae; genus Macrotus; species Macrotus californicus. The sequence continues at coordinate 10,087 of VMDR010023720.1, read as the reverse complement.
CTACAATGTATTTGATTCATTTAATAAATGCAGACAAAAGTTCACAGTGGAGAGCTTTTTGGCATAGGCCATCTGATTGAATGCCTATAGCGACCAAACAAAATGAACAATTGCCAAATCTCTGCTGTATTTTGTACCAAAGAGAATTATCTAAGAGAAACTACCCAGACGACTGACATTTTACAAAGAAAACCATGGCATTTAGCAAAGATCCAAAAGACCAACATATTGGTGAAGACATTACATAGACACAATCTTCAGGAAAATATTCTTGGGTCATTGTTAATATTTCATTTCCAAGTAACAATATAAGATTGAAAAACAGATCATCTATTTTTCCCCTATAATCATATGTGTATGTATATTTTGAGATTAAGCTTATTGAATCCATATTTTTAAAAAAGTTTAAACTATTGTGAAAATCACCAAAAACGTGTATCAGTTTATCACTCTGATTCAAGAAGCATAAGTATTCTGAGCAGAGTTAACAAAGGAATATAATACGTAAAAGGAGCATGCAGTATGGAGAAACTACTGAGAGATGAAGAGTACATTGTAATGCTTGACTTCCTGCACGAATGGAGGGATGAGCTCATCGACCCACTATTCCCTTTTGTGAACACTGAAGAAGTACTTGCAATACACAAGAATCAACCTTTCTGCATTACTGGGTTTCAGATTACCTTTCATGTAAATCTCTTCCCTTGCAATAATGGAAGGGAAGAAATGTTTTTCTGTAAAAAAAAATACAAAACCAAGAAATGAAGGTGGAAATGATGTCTTAACCAGAAGAAAATTTTAAGGTTAACATTAAAAATCAACAGTAGAGGAAAGTATTCTCTTTAAGAAGACTAGAAATTCTTGGATGTCCATACAAGGTGTTTGATCAGAGGTAGTGTTTACATGTGACTATGTTGAATTAAACAATCTACTGTTTTTCTGTGATGAGACTATAAATATTTGCTTGAAAAATATATTACCCACAGAAGTTTCATCTTCCATAATGACCTCAATTTACATACCATAGCTTGTCGAGGTCCCATTGGGTGTCTTCCTTGTGATTATGTACACAGGCTGAACTCATTAGTGTGGTACAGTTCTTTCCTTTCCGGTGCTTGGACTCAGTTTGGATGACCCTCTGATAATGCAGAGTGAAGTGACCAGAGAAGAGAGTTTTGATGACTCAGAGTCAGCACTTTTCTAGAAAACTAGAACCTCCCACACATTCTGGCAGTGACCTGCTTCCACATAAGATGGTGGCTTCTAAACTCAGTGAGGGTCTGGACGGCGTGAGACCCAGTTAGGGCATCGGGGCAGTTTCTGCTTCCAGATTTTCTAGCTGAAAGAAGAGAACAAACAAAGACAGTGAATGTTTCAGACGGGGGTATTGCACACGTTTGTTTGGCGTCTTCCATCTGTCAGAACTGACTTGAGAGCCTTTGTGTACCCTTCCTCCTGCAACCCTTGCAGTGTTTCCTAAATGGCAAGACATATCATCTCTTGGGTCATTGTGAGTAATGTCTTAGGTCATGATGAATATACTATTGCATCTGTATACTCTAGTGATTAAGAACTCTATATTGGTCATCAAAGAGATGTTATTATGGCTTCTCTTAAAATATATATGTTAATATAAAATCTTTATCTTCCTCTGTCCTTGGTCCTCTTTCTCTCTCCTTATCCTCAAATTATTCATGATTTGATCAAATTTTTAAAAGAAAATTGCAGCACATTTAAAAAGTTTCTGGACAAAGAAATTTTTATTTTTATACTCAATTCTCAAAATTAATGGACCTTTTTCCTAAAGAAGCTGATTTGAAGTTCAGTGATTTTTCCACTCCCACCTCCGTTGCTAAGCTAGCATGTATGTATGTTGAGCAATAACATGACATTTGTTCATAAGCATGAAAATGCGGTTTGATATTTTTAAATAAGGCAGGAGGATTATGGAAATGAAACAAGTTTTATAATTAAAAATTAATCATTGCTTGCCATAGTTATTATAACTTTGGGTGAGAAGAAAGGGAAGTATTTGTATTGTAAGTATAAAGAGATGAAAAATTTCTTTCCCCAACTTTATTTTAGTAAATTTCAAACTTCAGGAGAAGTGCAAGAATATGAATGGTACAAAGAGCACTTTACCCAGATTCACTTACTGTTAATATTTTACTCTATTTGCATTGCCATTTGCTTCTCTTTGTTTTTTTTTTCTCTTCTAAACACACATACACGATCTTATGGAGACATTAGATTATAAGTTGATTGTTATCCCTAAATATTGCAATATATGTTTCCTAAAAATAAGAATAGAGAAATCATTACCACCATTGTGAGAGATGGTCTGCCATGGGCCCAGGGTGATTCTGAACATGCTTGCCAACTGTGCCAAACTGTAAGTCTTACCTGTCCTCTGACCTGGCCCCGTTTCTGTAGATCAGGGGTGTCCACCCTTTGGCATGTCTGAGCCACACTGGAAGAAGAGCAGTTGTCTTGGGCCACACATTAAATACATTGTGACACGTAATCACAAAAAAAAACTTATAATGTTTTAAGTAAATTTATGATTTTGTGTTGGGCTGCATTCATAGCCACCCTGGACTGCATGTGGCCCATGGGCCGTGGGTTGGACACCCCTGCTCACAGTCACATAAGTAATTAAGTAGGTCGAGGTGACCACAGTATTAGTCACTGTGTGACTGCTAGCTCCAGGGGAAGTTTGTGGATTGCTTGCTGCAAAAGGGCTGAGACTTTAGCTCTTGGTTCCTCAGTGGTTATACAACCCACTGTGTGTGCCACCACCATCTGGTTCCACTGCCTTGTTCTGTGGGATATGGAGCAGGGACAGCACTGTTATGCTAGAGCTTCTGCTATTCACTGTGCTGTGAGCAACAGACTGTCTAGGTCTGTTTGTCTATAGAATTTGGCACCTGCTTGCTTACTCAATCATCTTTGGACACTTGTTATTTCTTGCCGTCTTCTCAAAGGTTGACATTTTCCCAAAACTGATACACCACGTGGTGTGCCAAGACAGACAATTACATTTTGGAAGAGAAAAGGCAAGGGCTTATGGATGAGGTTTGAGGATATAGACAGACTCCTCAGGAGCTGGTGGCAAATGTTCTGGCCCAAGTGGTACAGACAGAGGGACTGAGTGGTCCACCTCTGTCCTAGCTATTGATAAACACGAACTGAGTTGATGGATGGAAGCTGAGGGATAAACTCCAACCAGCTGCCCAAATGATGCCATGGCTGCTCCTTGCTGTCCCATGGACTAGGGGACTAAGACTCTGGGTCTCACCAGGTAGAAAAATATAACTACACCCAGTCTAAGGTCAAAACTGGAAACACCTGGAGAATAATGCACCCCTGTGGTGAGTAGAAAGATGCAGACCCACGGTGAGAGGGGAAGGAAGAAAGCCCAGGGGTGATTTGATCAACAGACTGAAGAGCTGCTAGACACATGGCTGATAAAGGAGTGGGGAGGGTTATGCTCTTAGAGGGTGGAGGAAGCACCTAGGTTGTTTGACATTAGATCCCGTGATTTAAGCCACTGTGCATATAATTTAACTGGAATAGAATCATTTCTCACAATGAGGCTTGCTACTGTGGATTTCTGTTTTAATGACCACACTATGGCTGACCTAAAGCGAGTTTCTTGAGGCCAATAAAATCCCATGAATTCCGCGGAGGAAGCTGTTCAAAGCCTGAGGGCTGACGTTGCTCTAGACTGCATCTATCCTGGATGGAATGACAGCCTGATTATAGTTCTTATCTGGAAAATGACTGATGAGTTTTTAGGATTACCTACCCTCCCCACAAGGAGGCTTACTTCACCATCTTTCTTGCTGGAAAGCCCTGCACTGGAAGCAGTGTTGATTTGGGGCCATTAGATATCCAGGATAGCACTCCCTAAACTGGACAAAGCTTCTGATATCCAAGACAAAGCCCAGGACAGAAAACCATGAGGCCATGTGGAAATGCCTATTAAGAGAGAGGTTCCCAAATCAGACACTGAGATGATGATCACCAAAGACATGCAGCCCAGATATGAGGCTGCGTTGGGTTCCAAGGAGGCAGGTAGCTGTTCAGATAGATCAAGATTTGCAAGCCTCTTTCTGTAGAAACAGATTCCTCTGTGGAGATCAATCTCTTCTAATGCAGAGACTAGAAAGCCAGGTGGCTGCCTCAGAATCTCTTTTGCCTGACCCTGCATTTGAAAGCCTTTAAGGATAAGGGGCACTTGGTGAGGTCTCTTCATTCCCAAGAGATCTCAGAGGTCTTACACTTTAAGGAGGACAAAATGAGACAGAGGAGAAAGACAAGTGTGGACAATCATTAACTTTTATATCTCTTTTTGATATCCATGCTCAAGTGACTAATATACCAGGCTCTCTTGACAAACGAGGACCACTCATTCAATTAGCCAGATTTGAAATGGAGTCAGATAGGAAAGGAAGTGACTGTGACCTTTGGGTGGGGCTGTTTGGACCCCTGTTATGCACCACTTCTACTGCTCCCAAGGTTTGTTCTATGAATGCCCATAATATCCAAGGGAGCTGCTCCCAATCCAGAAGAGCTACTCGTAGAGAGGTGAGGGTGGGACACAACAGATGACAATTTGGCTCCAGGTTCCCTCCCAGTATAATAGTCCCTTGTGGCCAGTGAAGAAAGCTCTTGGTGTCTGGAAGCTCAGGGAGGATAATTGCCAACTGCATTCAGCTTTTGCTTCTGCAGGTCTGGCCATTCCAGACATTGTGACTGTAACTCAATCAATTGCCCATTATGGCATCTGGCATGCCGTCTTGGACTTTGGCCATGTCTTTTTCTTAATCCCTTTGGCTTCCGAAGATCAAGATCCTTGTTCTGACTCAGCTTCCAAAACATAATCACTGTGCAGCCACAGTAATACTTGGGTTCTCCAGCTCTTTGCCACTAATGGGTGGGTCAGAACACAGAACAAGATCCTCTCTTCTTGAAAGTGACTTGGCCCTACTACACTGATGATTTTATGTTGATGAGCCCCAATAAAGTTAGCAGATGTTAACTCACATGAAGGCCCAGGAGTGCTCATTAATTCTGATAAGATTCAGGGACCAGCCACCCAAGACAAGTCAACATTTTGGAAGCAATGAGAGTTACCACTCAAAAGTCGGTCCTATCGAAAGTAAAGAAAATGTTCTCTGTGCTATGGGTCCCCACCACCAGGAAGGAAGCCTGGCACTTCACTGCACTCTTCAGGTATTGGAGACAACATTTGTCCTATCTATGTACGTGTTTTGTTGAGGTTGCAAGTTAATCAGAACATCTGCCAAATTTGAAAGGAGACTTAAACAGCAGGTGTCCCTGCAGGCAGTGCCTCAGGATGTCCCAGCAGCCCAGCCCTGGGACACTTTCAAGAGACAGATTTCTGTAAGCACGGGTAACCTCTATGAGAAGTGCCCCTTGGTACCTCCTTGGCATAATGCCCACTTCAGTCGAGGAAGGAATACTTCAGACCTGGGGGATGCTGGGAGGGGAAATGAGTAACGCCATCTTTATCTCCAAATGCCAGCCCTGCTGCCAGTAAAACAATCACATGCTCCACCGAGACCAGCAACGGCTCTGCCTGCCACCCTGACCTGCTTCAGGGTTTATCACTTCAGTATAGGCTGTGGGGTCAGAAAAGCTCACATGGGCTTGGCCGGCCCTGAGTGACTCTGCCTGATATTATCAAAGGTGGCTTCTAAATGGGGAGTCCCTGGTACATGTACAGACACACAGATGCAGTCTCATTGTAGTTAGGTCCCTACCAGTTCATATACTTTTCCCTGGCGTGTGAATGCCCTCCAGGCAGACCATGGATGGGTTTCAAGGCTATGACTACTTGCTGACTATCCAAATTAATGTCATATCCAAGTTAATGTAATGGTGATCTAAATTAATATGGAATATCCAAATTAATATAATGATGATCCAAATTAAGTTTACCGACAAATCTCAAACTGAACATACCCCCTTTGATTGTATGTTCTCATTTGAGCAAGAGTGGGCCACAGGATACCCTGCACAGAGGCTGCAGCTCGATCCATCTTTGCCCCCTGCATTTATTGGCTATCATGCCACCCCTTGATCACATTCCCTTCATTAGGCCTCCAGGTAAAAGAGAACTGTCCTACCTAAGGGACACATGAATTCCTGTTTCCATACAGCAGTGTGAGCCTCGTTCTCTGGCATCAAAGTTCACATTCAAGTGACAGGTCAGGAACTTGTCCTTGACTTTAGCTACCATAGCCAATAAGACAGGCCAAGCCATAGGAGGTCAACTGGTCAGGCTAAACTCCCTGATCGTAAATGTATCATCAATTGGCCTTGGAGTACATTCTGGTTTGTCAGGTCACCAACCACTCCTGTTGTGTTCTAATTAGGACCAAGAGTATAGTGGCCAATCCATGCAGACCATAAACAAGGAACCTAAGGAGCAATCTGAGATCAGACGTATTAGTCCTCTCTGGGTCTAAGTTACTTGAATCTAGGATGCTGAAGTGTATGGCTGAGGTCAATACTGCCAGTTAATCTGATCCTGTGGATGGAGATTCTGTGAATAAAAGCTCTAATCAAGTATTGATTAAAATAAATGGAACAGATTTGTTCCTAGCCCTTGTCAGTATGTCTAATTTAAATTGCTAATGGGGTGACATAAATATATGCAAGTTGAATTCAGCCAAGAATACGTCCAGCTGACAGGGGAATTATTGGGAGAGGCAGTCCACCATGTGTCTCTGCACATTGGTGCCTGCTGAGCTGAAATGCACTCTAACTATCTATGTTAACTATCTTTTGATTCTGAGTTGTTTCTATAGTCATGTAGTCATTAAGAACCTTTGCTGCCAGACCACATGAGGACCACAGCATGATCACTTTGTGACTGCCTGCTCCTGCTCTCTGGGGGAGAAGGATAGATTTGTTTACTGCTTACTGCAAAGGTGTTGAACCCTAAGCTCTGGGCTCTTCAGCAGCAGTGCAACCCACTGTCTGCATAGCAGCAATCTGGGCTCATTGTGTCACACCATGGGACACATGGGCAAGGAAGCCAGCGCTCTCCTGCTGATGTTTCTGCTCTTTGCTATGCTGTTGGGAGTCAACTAGTCGCTGGTCCATTGAGTCCCATTGTTTAAGTTGCCATCCACAGAGTTGTGGCCAGCTGCCTTGCTTGCTTGTTTGCTGAGATCTCTTTGGGAGCTTGTAACTCCCTACTGTTTTCAAAGGCTGGTCTTCTTTCCTGACATTAACCATAGTACTGTTATGAATTTTGGGAAACTTGACACTGGACATAGATGCAATATTTTAATCTACCATCAGTTTCCAGTTGTGTCAACAGTTTTCAGAAAGTCAACCAACAAATCCTTTTGGGCTATTTCTTAGCCCATTTTGAAAGAGTTTTGAGAAGCTTTCAGGTTCAAACTGAAGCTTATTTAAAGCACTTTTAATTTCCATCCATATAATGACTAGAGTGTGTTGTCTACCCCTGGAGGGAATTTAAGAGACTGTCTTTTCCAATTTTATCAATCTATGGTAGGAAGCAGAGGTTTTTAGAGGTGAAGTGACACGCCCATGTATGTTGGTAGAGGAAAGCTAGCTTAATATTTTTATTTTTGCTTTTTGCAGCTACTCACTTCCACTTCAATTTTCTCTTTCCTATTTGTGATGCCATCCAAAGTTGCAATTGAAGCCAGTAACAGTCTTGAGTACTTCTGAAGCTGATCAAGCTTTCAGACAATAACAGGCTTCAAAATCTCATTTGTTACAGAACCATAAAAGCAGAGCCACACAAAATACTTTTGGAGTTGATGACTCAGAGGCAAAGTTCCCCATTTACCTAAATCACAGAGAACCACCCCCCTTCTTTGACGTTCCATTGATGGAATCAGACATACTGGGCTGCAGGTGTTATAAGGGGTCAGACTTCAGTAAAGAAGAATTCAAGGAGAGGTAGAATAATATGGTAGTTCAAAGGATCCTGACTCTATATTCTGTATGTTGCCATCTGCTTTTAATATGGATTTATTTTTTTAATATATCTTTTTCTCTGGTAAAAGGCAGCTTTGGTGGTTACTTTTGATGTTCCCTGGAAGATGTCAGCCCCCAGAGTCTGCATGGGGAAATCAATCCAACCCAGAAATGAGTCCTAATGTTTGTATGTGTGCTGCATCTATATTGCTATATATATTTTTGCATTTTGTTTTTTAAGCTGGTGTTCTCCAATGTATCTGAACAGAGGCTCAGATAAGTCCCGCTCGCCAAGGGACCCCTGAGCAGCCAGTGGCGGGGATGCCCGGCTCACCCAGCTGGCTGTCAGCTGCCCCGGGACGTGTATTCCCTGGCTTACAGTCTGTGCTCTTCCACAAGAAAGCTTGTGACTAATTATTCAACATTTGGTATGCTTCTCACAGTCCAGCATACATGGCTTTCAAAGGAAAGCTGTTTTTCTCAAGGAAGTTTCATCCCAAACAAAAGAATGCATCAATTACAAGGCTTATTCTTAGCAATGCATAGTTTAAATCAGAGAAAACATACCCGGAAGCTACATAGACTTTTCCACCCTTTAGCACTGTAATCAGAAAGTGGCAAGCTTCAAAACAAAAGTGAAAACCCAAACAAAACACAGCCTGTTCTATTTTCCTAGATATGCAGTTTCAGTATTTTGATTTATTTAGACCATATATTTCCAAATGAGTGAGAATAAGAGCTCAACAATTTTAGAACACTGGTGAATGCCTGGCATTATGGGATGTTGCCATTTATTCTAGTACAACCTTGAAGTTTGAATAGATTTGTGCCTAACGGCGACTGATAGTCTCCAGTGGGTTTTTGGAAACTGCTTAGTCAAACTGTCGTTCTATGAGAGGTTCAAGGTGTCTCTTGAAAAACTGGACTTGTGCTCAGGTAAGTTTGAGAACTTCGGCTTCAAAGTTCTCTCTCACACCCACAGCAGGGCTTTTCAAAGCCTTAAAATACTAATATAGAGTATCAGTTCTCATGACCAAAAATAACATAGGCAACATTTCCTAACATTTGTCTAAAGAGCTCTTTTTTTCCCCTATAGATCACATGTTAACATTTCACTGCTGTAAGTTTCTGTAGGAACCTGGTAGAACTTGGGAGAAACTAAAATGTTATTGGGAGAGTTATCCCCCTAGGATTTCCTAAGTACCAAATGTTAGAATCCGAATTCCTGTAACATCTCTCCCATGTAGGCAAAGTGCTGATGCTTGAACAGCTGAGGCTTCTAGTGACAAGGAAACCCTTGTATGCCAAAGCTTAGGAAGTTCTTTCTTTGGTTGTATTGAAATCCCTTTCCCTGTAGCTTTCACCCTTCAGCTTTCATCATTAGAGTCATATTGGCTAAGTCCAGTTACCTATTTGCATCCCATCAAATACAAGAAGATAATTATTTTGTCCAGAGTTGTCTATTTCCCAGGGTAAACATGTGCACTTACTGCAACCATTTGTCATACTGAGGAATTTTAACCCACTCCATCTTCTTACTTGCTCATCTCTGAACACAACTTAATTTGTTCATTTCATTCCTAAAGTGTGTTGTCTGTGGGAGTGAAGCTAACTTTTCTTTGGCTCTACACACTAGGCTTCTGTTGATACTGTAATTGCAACAGTTGAGATGGATTATATCATATTGTTAATCTATGAAATAAAATCTCTAGGATTTTTAATTCATTTCCACTATCATTTATAATTTATGCTTTTGTAGTTGGGTTTTCGGACTCAAGTTTTTCTCTAGTAACTACTATAGCTTAAGATTGGTTCATTATCTTATTATCTAGATTATTCAGCATTCTTCCATTGACTGAATGTTTAAGATGGCAATCGAAGTATACAAATCTACCTCATTGTGCCATTATATCCAGATCATAATTCAACATAGCAAAGCAATACAGAAATTAACAAAGGCTTGTCAAATATCTTGTTAAAAACACTATTGATACAGAGTTAACTTGATTTTCCTGTCCTGCAACCCTCTAAGAAATTAAAATTTGTTTTGCCATAACTAATTCTTAGAGAACTTAGTTGCCTCCTAGAGATTACTGCTTCC
>VMDR010023719.1:0-15432 GCA_007922815.1 Macrotus californicus | reverse complement strand
ACAATTCAGTATGGAAGTACAGATAGCCTTTAAAAAAAAAAAGACTTTTAATTATTTCATAGAGAGAGGAGGAGAGAGGGAGGGGGAGGGGGGAGAGACAGAGAGAGAGAGAGAGAGAGAGAGAGAGAGAGAGAAACACCAGTTGGTTGCCTCCTGCACATCCCCAATTAGGGCCCAGCCGGTGCTCAACCCACTGAATCACAGTACCCAGGGTTAGACAGCCTTTTAGGAAGGCAATTTGGCACCTACTGAAACTTGAAATGTACATTTAAGAATTTTTTTGATGGAAATACTTACATACATATGCATGTGCACAAAGTTATGAGAAGTTCATTAAGGCTTTAGTTTTAGTTACTCAAAACCGAAACTAACATAAATGACCACGAGTAATTAAGGTACAACTAACAATGGAATATCTCATGACTGATGAAAGATGAGATTATAACTATCCATATTGATATGAAAAAGAATGCAAATTAACCAATTTTTAATTTAAAAAAGTAAGGTAAAAACCACACATATGGTATTTCTAATAAATTTCTAATTGCACAGATAAAACAAAATTATTGACAGTGGGCACCTCTCAGGAATGGGACTAGAAAGTGAGGAAAGACTGGGACTAGAAAGTGAGGAAAGACTAATAATCTTCACTTTTTACTCTAAATAACTGAGTTGCTTGAACCTTTTATAACAAGCATGTTGCTCTTTTGGATTTTAATTTTAAAATAAGGGAAAAAAATACTAGTCTGTTATAATAGCTATCCTTGAGGGCTGAAAATAAAGTGATTTTTGTCCTGTTCCTTAATAATTTTCATTACTTGTCAAATTTCCTATGAGAAATTATGCATATTTTAAAAATATGAGTAGCCTGTATTTAAAAAAAACCTGTATTTTATCTCAGTGATAAAATTAATTTTTTTCCTGAAAAAATAATGAACAGCTGTGGTCTTAGACACTGGGTCCTGAGAGTCTAGCCTCTTTCAGAAAGCAGCCTTAAATCGAAGTTTGGGAGTAGAACATTCGCTGGAGAAGCAATTAAATGTGAAACTTATTTTAGAATGGAGTATTAACTAACATTTATTAAGCACGCACTTACTAAGTACTTCACCTGCATTATCTCACTGCTCTAAAAAGCCCTATGAAATCTGTATTATATCGTTATTATTCTTCCCATTTTACAGATTTAAAAAAAAAAATCAGGTCTTGAAAAGAATGTGTATCTTGGCCAAGACCACGTAGGAAGAACCAGGATTTAAACCCAGGTCCCCAGCCCTTCACCACCTGGGCTACTCGGAAATGTCAGCACTACTGAACCTGAGAGGTAACAAACCAAAACTCAAATCCTGCATCAGTGTCCAGACTGACTCCTGTTCATGAGGTTAGTGATCCTAAAATGAAGTAGGAAAACTCAATTCCGATCACACAAGAAAACAATCAGTATTCCTTCAAGATAACAGGAGTTATTTTTTCCTTCTCTTTCTGCTTCTACCAAAGTACAAGAAAGATACAAGGGAGGACTCAGATGTAAACCACCACCTTCTCTCTGACTGGTCTGGAAGTGGGCCTTGGAAAACAAATTGATCAGAACCCTGAAGCTTTAAACAGGGCCCAGTTTCAACTGTTCATCAAAAGTATAAAATTTAGAAAGCCAAAAGAAACATTATACTTATTAGAATAATCAATATGAGCAGATTAAACATAGGAAGGATTTAATAGTAGCTACTTATTTTATCCTTAGTGATTTGAACAAGTTCTCTTTTATAAAAAGTGTAATTGAAAACTTACCCTTAGCTACCTGAACAAGTTCTAAGTTTTCTCTTTAAAAAAGTATAATTGAAAAAGAAATATACACCCTGTTACCCATGTCTACTTGGAAACTGGCCTATCGCAAACATCACGGAAACACAGGAACCCCTATTCATTCGTTCAGTAGATGTACCCCAGCTACAAACTCAATATAACTTTATGAATTTGGTATTAAATGTCACAAAGTCCAGAAGAAGAACTGTCTCTTTGAATAATTGGTAAGCCAGGAACCAAGGCCCTGAGGGAAATACTACACACAGGCGCTCTTCCTTAGTAAAAGTATGCCTACAGACAGAACTAGCAGGGAGCTGACGTCACAGGCGAGTTTCACACGCCAGTATTCTACACCTTACTGCCTCAGGCCGGCCAGGCCTCTCCCTAGGTGGGGGACGACCGACCGACAGTACCACACGACAGTACTGAAGCTCAGTACTAAGTCTAAGGTAACAATGGACTGCTCAGTGAAAACACAAAATTCGCTCAATTCAGTTAATATCTTTCACCAAACCCTGAATGTGGGTTTAACACATATTACAGGTCAAAAACATTTTAAGGTTCACTTTCACAAAGTAAATCAGCGTTCTCTGTAAATCAGATTTAAAAGCCAAGAGTGAAAGAACTGCCTTAAATCAATACCCTAAATAGGAGACCATGGACAAAGCTTTTCATTAATACACACATATCTATTTGCACATACGTATAAAACACAGAGGTGAGTATGAGTGTGTTTTACAAATGCCACAGAGCATCTGGCAGAGTCGACAAGTTCTAACCTGCTTTAAAAATTATTATTCACTGCCTTCATCCCAATCTAACCTCATTGAATGTTATTCTTTTGGATAACCCTACAAAAACAAAACCCCCAGAGCAAATTCTTGTACATTTCAATATCCTGCCCACTTCTAAGAGCGGAAGAGTCGAACAGAGCAGGGGAAAAAACGTGACGTGCGCAACCTTGATCCAAAACACCGCTCGTCGTAGTCTAATTTTAGGCCTAACCATTTTGACTGTCTTTCTACAGAGGTTAAAAAAGAAAACTATAGATGACTTGCAAAGTAAAACTGAGATAATTCTGTCGACGGGAGCTGGCATTATTTGTGACCGAGGAAACAAATCCCGCTCCATCCAGAGTATTCCCATGTAAATTAAGATACGAGAGTACAACCCCACAGCAACTGACAAGGACAATTTACTTTTAACACTTCAGTTTTGGGGTGAACTTTATCTTTAAATAATTAGTCAAAAGTACACTGAGAAATTTGTGGGAACGTTGTGTGTGTGTGCGCGCGCGCGGGGGTGTGTTGTTTTGAAGAAAACCAAACATGGTTAAAAGTCAGTCTACACCTAAATTACCTAAAGAAGCCAACAGTCACCTTCTGGCTGAAGATTAGACAAAAATCACGAGAAGATTCCAAAGTCCTGCTCTTAAAGGCAGGCCCTCAAACACTCGGAAAACTATACGTTTTTACGAATGCGAAACATAGAAGAGATTAGATTTTAGTTTAGAAATAGGACTCGAGACAATGTGCCTAAGCAGTAACACTGGGGTGAACGGAGGGGGCTAGGAAGGAGGGGCCGGGACGCGGGAGGACGGGAAAAATCCGAGAATAAACACCGAGACGGCCGGTCGACGCCGAAGTAAAGGGAGAAAAGAGGGAGGTGGAAACGCGAGGGAAGGCAGACCCAGAGAGGGCAGAGCCCGCGGCGCGGCGCGGGGCAGGGCTGGGTCCAGGAAGAGTCAGCCCTCCCCGGCCCAGCAAGCTTCCCACTTCGGGCAAAAGCAGAGAAAAAAACAGCCCAAGGGAGAGACAATGAGCCACCGCCCCAGGACCCGCGGCCCCGGGCACGCAGGTGGCGGCCGCCCTGGCCCTGAGAAGAGCCAGGTCGACCGCCCCGGGCCGCGGAGAAGGAAGAAGGCAGGAGAGCGACGGCCCCGCATCCCGGCCAGGGCGCACACTTACCCCGGCGAGGGAAGGTCCCCGCCCAGCGAGGTGCCTCCGTCCGAGCTCCCAGCGAGCTGCGGCGCCGCCCGGACGAGCGCGGCGCGGGCGGGGTGGGGTGGGGACGGAAGAGGCAGCGGGACGGGAAGACCAGCCGCGCCGCAGCGCAGCCGCTGCTCCCGCTAGGCCGAGCGGCAGCCGAGCCCACGGACGCCGGGAGGGGAGGGCAGGGAGACTTCGGCAATGGCGACGGCTCGCGCTGGACGGGAAGCGGAACAACCGCCGTCGCAGCGCGTGGCCACAACCCGGGGGGAGGGCCGCGGCGGAGAGCGGGGAGAGGCCTGGAGCGCCAGGGGGCGGGGTCGGGCCTGCCTCCCTATGGACGGGCGCGCGGGGACCGCTGGGAGTTGTAGTTGGGAATGTGAACCACCCCTCTCTCTTTTCGAGGGTGGGGTCGGGTATGCTTTGTATTTGAGACAGCCAGCCCGTTCCTCCTCTGATTCAACTTCGTCTCTCGTTAGTTCTGTACCAACCAAAGATGCTGACAGATGACTGCTATCACATGAGTCTGCTCGAGGACATTTGTGGGAATTTAGCCATTATCCATGTTGCTTTTCACCTACAAACTCTTCTACATTATGCTGCTAAGTCCCACCTCCTTGCAAATTAAGGCCTCCATGTTTTATCCTCGGAGGAGTTATCAGTGTATCCGCTAACACTACAAGTATTTGTCTAATATGTACCAGAAGTCCTCAGGGATATAATGGTGAACACAAGTCACTTTTTATGTAGTTTACAAATATTAAAACACTCTAATAGCCCTGGCAGGTGTAGCTCAGTGGATTAAGTGGCCGCCTGCAAACCAGAGTACCCGGTTCCATTCCCAGTCAGGGCGCATGCCTGGGTTGCAGGGCAGGTCCCCAGTAGGGGGCGCATGAGAGGCAACCACATGTTGATGTTTCCCTCTCTCCCTCCCTACCCCTCTCTACAAATAAATAAAGTCTTTTTTGAAAGAGAGAGAAAGACAAAGACAGAAATGAAAGGAAGAAAAGGAAGGAAGGAATGTAGCTAGCTATATCTGGTATGAGGAGAAACTGGGGAGATTTCTTTGGATAGCTTAACCAGAGAAAGAATCTTTTTTTTTAATCCTCACCTGAGGATATGTTTATTGATTTCACAGGAAAGAGGGGAAGAAGAAAATCAATTTGAGAAAGGAATAGCCATTAGTTGCCTCCTGCATGTGCAGGACCAGGGATCAAACCTGCCACCTAGGTATGTGGCCTGACAGGAAATGGAACCGGAAACATTTCTGTGCACAGGAGGACACTCCAACCAACTTAGCAACCCGGCCAGGGCCAGAGAAGGCATCTTCACGGAGGTGACATTTAACCTGAGAACAGAGAGCACTAAGAGCAGCACCAAGGAGAAAGCGTTTCAAGCAGAAGGAGGAAGAAAAGGCTTGCTAGGGTCAGTTAAGGAGGCCTGTGTGCCTGAAGCTAGGGCAAGAAGGGTAGTGTAGCATGAAAACACTAGAGTAAACAAGATTCAAGTCAGAAAGCGAAATACCTCTGATAGTCTTCCAAACTCCACACTCAGCCCAAAGAGGAAGCAAGAAACCAGAGCAGTGATCAGGGCAGGGAAGCCGTCATGGTGTAAAGGGTATCTGCTTACCTCAGAAATGTCTTTAGTTTCACTACTGCAAAAGAGCACACCAAAGACAATCCTAACTGCTTGGCATGTACAAGGAGTTAGGATTGTGTCCTGGGAAACTCAGAGGGCTACACCCTCCAAAAACAGACTGTAGGGGAAAAAACTGCTATACCCATCCAGGGAGACAACATTTCTATGTTTTAGCCTGGACTTGGCAAGGAGGGGGTAAAAATTTTCCCTTTAGAATGCATAACCACAAACCTTCCTTAATGTGAGTTTGAAAGCTCACATTTACAGTTCCTACACTATACATGAAACCTGAAGTCAAGAAAGTGGTCCCAGGCTGGTAGTGCTTGGGGGTCTGGAAGAAACAAATACAAATCCTCACTGCACAGGTTCACTCAACCCAGGTCTGAGAGACTTTCCACAGATAAAAAGGATATCAAACCAAAAATATAATTACAATATTCCTAGGGAAAATAAGCCACCATGAGTAAATACAAACCACATACAGAATAATGAAGCCCATGAACTTTATTTTTTAAATATTTTTAATATATGCATATACTATGTATTTATGTGAATACTGTGTATATTTTTAAAAAGATTCTATTTATTTATTTTTAGAGAGAAGGGAAGGGAGGGAGACAGACAGGGAGAGAAACATCGATGCATGAGAGAAACATTTATTGGTTGCCTCTTACACGCCCCAAACTGGGGACCTGGCCTGCAACCCAGGCATGTGCCCTGACTGGGAATTGAACCAGCGACCTTTAAATTTGCAGGCCGCGCTCAATTCACTGAGCAACACAGCTGTGGTGCCCATGAACTTTAGATATTAGAATTATTGTTTATAGAATAAAATAAATTTAATAAAACAACTAAACAAAATAAGACATGAACATGAAACAAGAATCTTTTAAATTATATTTTATTGATTATGCTATTATAGTT
Organism: Macrotus californicus; assembly: GCA_007922815.1. NCBI lineage: Eukaryota > Metazoa > Chordata > Mammalia > Chiroptera > Phyllostomidae > Macrotus > Macrotus californicus. The sequence continues at coordinate 9,082 of VMDR010023719.1, read as the reverse complement.
GCCCTGATTTTTCCCCCTTTGCTGTCCTCTACTCAGCACCCACTACTCCCCAAGCGATCTCCACACCATTGTTCATGTCCATGGGTCATGTGTATAAATTCTTTGGCTACTCCATTTCCTGTGCTGTACTTTACATCCCCATGGCTATTCTGTAACTATCTATTTGTACTTCTTAATCTCCTCACCTCTTTACCCATTCCCCCACAACCCCCTCCCATCTACCAACCTTCTGGTAACTAACTTCTTTTCTCTTCCTTTTAAAAGTCTCAATCTTTAACCTTTGGCCTTTTAATAATGATGTGTCTTGGAGTGGGCCTCTTTGCAGCCATCATAAATGGGATTCTCTGTACTTCCTGGACTTGCAAGTTTATTTCCTTTGTCAAATTAGGGAAGTTTTTCTTTCACTACTTTTTTCAGATAGATTTCCAATTTCTTGCTCTTTCTCTTGTCCTTCTGGCACCCCTATGAGGCAAATATTGTATCTCTTAAAGTTGTTCCAGAGGCTGTTTATGCTATCCTCATTTTTTTGGATTCTGTTTTCTTCTTCTTGTTCTACATGGTTGTTTTCTGGTTCCCTATATTCCAAATCATTGATTTGATTTTTTGGCTTCATCCATTCTACTGTTGCTTCCCTGTAAATTGTTCTTTATTTTAATTAGTGTATTCTTTGTTTCTGACTGTATCTTTTTTATGCTGCTGAGTTCCTCACTAAGTTCCTTGGGCATCCATATAAACAATGTTTTGAACTCTGCATCTGACAGATAGCTTATCTCCATTTCATTGAGCTCTTTTTCTGGAGTTTTGATCTGTTCTTTCATTTTGGGCCATGTTTCTTTGTCTCCTAGTTTTGGCAGCCTCCCTGTGTATGTTTCTATGAATTAGGTGGAGCTGCTTTGACTTCATGTCCTAATGTAGTAGGAGGTGTCCTGTAGGGTCCAGTGGCACAACCTCCCCTATCACCCAAGTTGGGTACTCAAGGTGCAACCTCCATGTGGGCTGAGTACACCCTCCTCTTGTAGTTGAGACTTGGTTGCTGTTGGCAGATCAATAGGAGGGATTTACCCAGGCCAGTCAGCTGAAAGGATTGGCTGTGACCACTGACCACCAACCTCTGCCCTCTGTGGAGGATCAGCTGTGCAGGGACAGGGCGGTGGTGCTCCAACGTGGTCTGTAGCTGTCCACTGGGTGTCTTGGCCCTGGGGTTTCCTGGGTAGTACAGGCCAAGGTCAGCCCCCACCTGTGTTTTGCCTGGGGCACCCTGCCTGAGCTGCAAAGCAATCTGAGATGGCTGATACTTGTGCTGGGCTTGGAGATTCCCAGGTGACACCAAGCTGTGACTCTAATCTGGCTGCTGCTAGGGCTCACTGAAGCCCGCTGTTGCTTGTTTGATAGGATATAGGGGCCAAGACCAGCCATTCTTACGGAAAAGCAGCTTGGGTGGGCCTGTAAGTTGGGTGGGGTAGAGCCTCTGGGGATCTCCAAGGTGGGTCACACTGCGTTAGCCAGATTGATGGAGATTCAGATGTGGCACCAGCCTACCAGCTCTGTGGGGGTGGGCTCAGCAGAGGGACCATGGCCTCTACTTGCCCCGATGCCAGACACTTCAGTCTCTTCCTGTACACCACTGGTGCCCTTTAAGCTGCCACACCAGTGCTGGAGCTCAGAGGGAGTGAGTCTGAGTAGGTGAGTCCCTGTGTGGGTTCCCCAAGAGGAACTGCTTAGTGCTCCAGCAGCCTCCTCCACCGACTCAGTCCCTGCTGGTTTTCTCAGCCAGAACTTGTGGGAACTTCTCTTCCTGGCACTGGAATCCGGGGCGTGGGGACCTGGTGTGGGTCTGGGGCTCCTCACTCCTGATATATGCCTCCTGAATTTTTATCCATGTGGGTTTGGGGACATTCCATTCCACATCCACGCCCTTCCTACCAGTCTGGATGGAGTGGTTTCTTCAATTCCATAGTTGTCAGACTTCCATTCAACTCGATTTCATAGCTGTCAGACTTCCATTCAGATAGATTTCTGACATTCCTGAGTGATGGTTGTTCTATATTTTAGTTATAATTTTGATGTGAGTGTGCAAAGAGGTGAGCCATGTCTGCCTACATTGCTACCTTGACTGGAAGCCAGAATCTATTTTTTAAACCTGATCAAGTGGATTTGAAAAGGAACTGAGTAGAACTTCAAGAAATAAAGAATATAATACTTGAGGCCCTTGCCAGGTGGCTCAATTGGTTGGACCATCATCCTGATGCACCAAGGTTGTGGGTTCGATCCCCAGTCAGGGCACATACAGGAATCAACCAGTAAGCACATAAATAAGTGGAACAACAAATTGATCTCTCTCTCTATCTCTTTAAAAATCAATAAAAATATGTTTTTTTAAAAAAGAATATAATAATTTAAACTAAAGCCAGTGTTTGGGTTAAATCACAGATCATACACAATTAAAGAAATAATTAGTAAAGTGGAAGGCAGGACTACAGAAATAACTGAAAGCAGTCTAGAGATAGGGAAAATATGGAAGAAAGATGAAGAGACGTGGGGATAGACTGCGATCACCATGAGCCTAATGAGACTTCCAGGAGAAAGAAGAAAACAGAAACGGCAGTATACGATCAGATAATAGCTAGAACTTTCCAGAACTGATTAAAGACAAGAACTCTCAGATTCAGGAAGCAAAGTGAATGCAACCAGGCTAAATAAAAGAAATCTTCTCAAGCATATCAAAGTGAAACTGCAGAACACCAAAGGTAAAGCCACCAGAAAGAAAAGACATACCTTATAAAAAAATAACTATTAAATCCACCACAAATTTCTCCACTGCAGCAATGTTGTCCGTTGACAATGAGACAATATCTTCAAATTATCAAGAGAAAATAATCAAATTTAGAAATGTACACCCAGCTAAATTATCAGACATACGAGTGAAGGGAAAACAGATATCATCAAACAAAAACAGATATGTTACCAATGACAGAGACCTACTAAAAGAACTCCTTAAAAACATATACTTCAGAAGGAAACTGATTCCAAAAGTAAGGTCTGAGATGCAAAAAAATGAGGTTAATAACTAAACCTACCATCCTATCACCGATTACGACAATGCTGACGAGCATACTTAGTCCGCATTATTTCATGGTCTCCCAGCCTACCAAACCCTTCCGTGGTCAATAACCTGACAACAGCATGTTTTGTGAGTTAGGTGTTGGTCGCTTCGCTCCAATTTCTTTATCTCCATATCAATCAGAATCAACTATGAAAATATAGATGAGTAGATTGAAAAAAATAAAATTTCTGATTAGAATAACGCTTAAACTCATTATACTCTGAAATAATTAGTGCTGCAATAGATCTTTCTAGTTCCCAAGCCATGTATTTACCAATTTCCATGAGAAATGGCTGAAATAGCTAAGCTCCTGGTATAGTGGCTGAAACACACACACACACACACACACACACACACACACATCTCTGCTCTCCCACCTTCAGTTGAGGTATCCTATTATTTTTACCCAAAAGAACATAATAATACAATACTTTAGTGGCTCAGTGGATTGAGTGCCAGCCTGTGAACCAAAAGGTCACCAGTTCGATTCCCAGTCATGGCACATGCCTGGGTTGTGGGCCAGGTCCCCAGCTGGGGCATGCGAGAGGCAATGAAATGGTGTATCTCTTGCACATCGATGTTTCTCTCCTCCCTCCCTTACCCTCTCTCTCTAAAAATAAATAAATACACAAACAAAAAAGAAAAATAAGTGATAAAAATTAAATACTGAAACATAAAAACCAAGAGAATAGTACCCATTTTCTTGGCCTTAAAACAAAAAGGCCATGTACAGAAATACACAACTCATTTTAATAAAGTGCTTATTTACTTTTAAAATTGCCAAAAAAGATAAGGAGTTCAAAACCAAAAATGTTATCAAAAGTACTGTTTTTCAAGTATAGTTTATTGATTATGCTATTACAGTTGTCCTAATTTTCCCCCTTTGCTCCTTCTGCCCTGTACCCTGCTTCCCTCCAGCAAGACCTCCACTCTTAGTTCATGTCCATGGGTCATGCATACAAGTTCTTTGGCTTCTCCATTTCCTATACTGTTCTTAACCTCCTCCTGTCTATTTTGTACCTACCATTTATGCTTCTTATTCCCTGTACCTTTTCCCTCCTTCACCCCTTTCTCTCTCCCAGTTGGTAACTCTCCAAATGATCTCCATGTTTCTGTTCTACTTGTATGTGTAATTTGTTTTGTTTTTTTAGATTCAATTATTGATAGTTGTGAGTTTGTTATTTTAATGTTCATAGTTTTGATCTTCTTTTTCTTAAATAAGTCCCTTTTAACATTTCATGTAATAATGGCTTGGTGATGATGAACTCCTTTAGCTTTACCTTGTATGGGAAGCACTTCATCTGCCCTTCCATTCTAAATGATAACTTTGCTGAATAGAGTAATCTTCACTGTAGTTCCTTGTTTTCCATCACTTGGAATACTTCTTGCCAGTCCCTTCTTGCTTGCAAAGTGTTTTTGAGAAATCAGCTGACAGTCTTATGGGAACTCCCTTGTAGGTAATGCTCTTCTTTTCTCTTGCTGCTTTTAAGATTCTCTCATCTTTTTAAAAAAATTTTATTTATTTGCAGAGAGAGGGGAAGGGACGGAGAGGGAAAGATACATTGATGTGTGAGAGATATATTGATTGGTTGCCAATCACATGCCTCCAACTGGGGACCTGGCCCACAACCCAGGCATGTGCCCTGACTGGGCCCACAACCCAGGCATGAACCACCGACCTTTAGGTTTGAAGGCCAGCACTCAATCCACTGAGCCACACTAGCCAGAGCAAGATTCTTAACCTTTGGCATTTTAATTATGATGTGTCTTGGTGTGGCCCTCTTTGGGTCCAACTTGTTTGGGACTCTCTGTGCTTCCTGGACTTGTATTGCTATTTCTTTTGCCAAATTAGGGAAGTTTTCCTTCATTATTTTTTCAAATAAGTTTTCAGCTTCTTGCTCTTCCACTTCTACTTCTGACATCCCTATGATTCAGATGTTGGCACTTTTGGAGATGTCCCAGAGTCTTCTATACTCTCATTTTTTTTTTTTTAATTCTTGTTTCTTCATTCTGCTCTGGTTGAATGTTTATTTCTTCCTTATGTTCCAAATTAATTTGAATCCCAGCTTTCTTTCCTGTAGATTTTTCTTTTATTTCACTTAGTGTAGCCTTCATTTCTTCCCTTATGTTTCCGCTGCACTCAAACATTTCTCTGAGCATCTTTATCACCAGTGTTTTGAACTCTCCTTCTGGTAAGTTGGCTATCTTTGTTTCACTTAGTTCTGCTGGGGTTTTGTTCTGTTCTTTCATTTGGACCATATTTCTTTGTTTCCCCAACTTGGCAGCACCATGTTTGTTTCTGTGTATTAGGGAGAGCTGCTTTGACTTCCTGCCTTAGCATGCCAGCTAAGTTGTAAGGGTTGGAGCCTTAGGTATTCACCAGGGTGGGGCAACTTGCTTTACCTCTTTGTGGTGCTGTGAGGGGAGAGGAGTTGGAGAGGGGACAATGCTGCTGTCTGATCTTTGGAGGCTTTCCTGGCACTTGCTCCATTTCCAGTCACTTAACCCACTTCCTGTATGCGACTGGCTCCCTTCTAGCTGCTGCCCCTGTGATGATTCCCAGAATGTGTAGGTTTGCATACCTTCTAGGACTGAGCAGGTTCTTTAACCCTTTCGGTACGAGCACTCTTTCCGCCGCGACACTCCCGCTGTACGAGGTGCCACGCCGAAAACGCGCACATAGCACATGGTCAGTCCTCCTTTGTGTGAAGACTTTCCTAACCTTATATAAGATCTGTGCTTAATAAAACAATGCTTTTTTCCAAGTGTTGTTTGTAACTTTAATATTAAAAGATAGTTATATAAAATTCTATCAATTATATACGTAAGATTTATAAAAATTATATACAGATGGATGCCGGATATATCCGGCGCTCGTCCACACAGGTCATCAGATGGGCGCCAGATATATCCGGCACCCGTACTGAAAGGGTTAAATGGACTCTCCTTAGAAACCGTAAGTTTCTTCCACCACCCCCACCCCCACTGGTTTTTCTAGGCAGAAGTTGTGAGGCTTTATCACTCCAGCGCTGGAACCCTAGGCTGCGTGGTCTGGCCTGGGGCTGGAATCACTCTCTCCACGATATCCCTCCCAATTTTTATCCACTACACATGAATGTGAGACCACCTGTCTTGCCACCACTACCACCTCTCCATGCCCAACCCTGTCCTCTCTGCCCCGGCTCCCTACCCATCTAGATGAATGTGGCCTCTTTAAATTCTTGGTTGTCGGATTCCACCCAGTTTGATTTTCTGGCTGTTCTGGGTGTTTTTTGGTTTGAGGTGTTGTGATTCTTCTGGTTGTGCAAGGAGGCGAAGCATGTCTACCTATGCCTCCATCTTGACTGGAAGTCCCCTCAAAAATAATATATCTGCAACCACTTATTGGGCAATAATGATCACATCAAAGTATTCTGTTGTGGTCCTGTCCAGCAGGACCGCGTGTTGTTGTGGAATGCTTGTCCTATATCCCCAGACTAGTAATGAACAAATTCACACGGACTAAAGGAATCCAGTGGAGAAAAGGGATAGCCTGGCCACTCTCTACTTGAGAGAGAGGGCCTGTGTGGCCGCTCTCCCAGAGACAGAAAGGGGGCCCCTGCCCCTCACCTGGACAGGCTTTTATTGACACTCCAGGATGGTTCTCATTAACTATGCACAGGTTCGCTTTGGGTGGATACCTTTTACAGATAACAAAGGAAAGAAGGTTGCCAGTTGCTTCAAAGATAAAGATTATTTACAAATGTAAGGGAGAGAAAGCTGGGCTGTTTACAGTCATGCTTGGGAAGTCTAGCACAAGTCACAGTAAACTTCGGCTGTTTCCATCCCAGAAGAGGGAGTTTTTGCAAGAGCAAGTTTCAAAGCGGCCTATGTACAATGCAGGCCTGATTACCCACGGGAAACCTATCCACGGATGTGATCTGCATACCACACGCGATCTGGACTGCGTTCAGATCCAGAGCTGAGTCACAGGCCACATCACACACGAATAGGTTTCCCATAGTATTCTTCACTTACCTTCACAATTTTTTATATTTTTGAATACCAATATAAATGGAAAAAGTCTAAATCATGTACCAAGCCATAATCTCAAATATTACCTTGAACACTTATTTAAATACTGTTGGAATTTGGTTCTGATGTGCAAAAGAAAAGATACACAACACATACACACTCTTAAGAGGTTAAACAGTACCATGTTAACCCAACCTGTCTAACCATTTTATAAAGTGTTGTCTATTGCTGTTACTAAATTTTAACTGACACATAATCCATTTCAATGCCAATTTGTTAATCCCGTTGTGAAAGAAATGCTTGTAAAACATGGAATTATTTTTTTTTATTACTTTATTGTTGTTCAATTACAGTTGTCTGCATTCTCCTCTGACCACTCCCCACCACCCCTGCCAATCCCACCTCCCTCCCTTGCCTCCACCCTCCCCCTTGGTTATGTCCATGTGTCCTTTATAGAGGTTCCTGAAAACCCTTCCCCCCACTGTCCCCTAACCCCTTCCCTCTGGCTATCGTTAGATTGTTCTTAATTTCAATGTCTCTGGTTGTATTTTGTTTGCTTTTTTTCTTTTGTTGATTATGTTCCAGTTAAAGGTGAGACCATAGGGTTATTTGTCGGAATTCTTTCTCACAAGAAAACACTAAACATATAAAACTAGACTAAGTTGAAATTTTAGTCATTTTAAAGATTTCTAATATATGTTTTTATGGCATTGGGTTGCCTTTTTCAATATTTAAGTTCTCAAACACAACTCCAAAAAGAAATGTTATGACTAGTCAAGTCATACATGTCAAATTATGAAAGATTTATTCCCATAAAAACACCAGAATGTTTTAGGAAATTAAGCTGTTGTAGCATATAAAAACATATAGCACATCCTATTACACTATTTACAACAAACAAGGCCGACATACCCTGGTTCATTGGCCTCTGTTTTGGAACATGTTTGCCTTTTTATTTTTTAATTAGCTTATGGCACTACTTTATTTTCTAATTTTTTCCAAAGAAAAACAGTAAGACCTGATATTTTTAAAATATCAGCAATATTATTTTTAATACAGACGTGGTGCATACTATTTAATTACAGCAGGGCAGAAATTCTAGTTAAATAAAATTAAAAACCTTTATTTTCCCCAATATAAAATTACTATATTAATGTCTCCAAAGAAAATATAACACGGTGAAAGCTTTAAATCACACCATTATACAGCACCGGATTTATGATTTACCAATTACATATTCCATCACTTTGGCAAAAAGATGAACTTTTTAAAACCATTCATAAACATAACATAGCAAAGACTGTATATATTGGGTTGACCAAAAAGTTCATTTAGTTTTTTCCGTAAAATAAAAGGCATTTTTCATTTTCACCAATAACTATTGATTTGGATATTTTGAGTGTGTTGGCTATCTCATGTTGTAGAACGTTGATTGTTCTGAATTAATGTCTCAGTTTGATCGCTATCAACTTCAACAGGTCTACCACACCACAGAGCACCACGCAGAGAGAAATCTCCGGCGCGAAACTTCGCAAACCACTTTTGACACGTTCAGTTGTCACGGCACCTTCTCCATATACTACACAAATCCTTTATTTGAGTTTCAGTGATAGTTTTACCTTTCTTGAAATAATAAAGCATAACATGCCGAAAATGTTCCGTATTTTCTTCCATCTTCAATATTAAAATGGCTACACAAAAATCCCCCAGTTTTGATAAGTTTTTTTTAGAATGCACGCTTGCACAACAGCTGTCACAACACGACGTAACAAAACTGTTCAGAATGAAGTTAAAGATAACTAAGCACTAGTACAGCCATCTTACAGAAAAAACAAATGGATTTTTGGCTAACCCAGTATCTCCATTTGGCACTTTTTTATGTACATATTTATGTAGAATAGTCGAGTGTCCTGTAAATACTAAGAACAGCACAAATCTGTCACAATTAAACTTAATGAAGACGCT
>VMDR010023718.1:0-15426 GCA_007922815.1 Macrotus californicus | reverse complement strand
TGAAACCTAATTCTTAGGAGAATTTCTAAAGTCTAAAATATGGAAGAATTAGGAAAAGAATTAACTTTTAAAGGCACCTGAGTGAAGTAGGCTTGTCAGCTCGGCAAGATCACTGCTGACATCTACTGGATGGAAAATTAAGCCAAAATGAATTAGCCTGGAGAGCTGTTCTGATTGACAGGTGTTGCATTCAGAAAGAGTTTGCCGAACTGCCTATTAATTTCTTTTTGGCCATTCAATTATACTTGAAAGTCATTGTTTTATGATGTTATAATGATAGCTATGGCAGACTATTTAATAGTAACATTTTATTGAAAAATTTGACTAATCCCTCTGTCAGGATATATTAAGCATCTACCATGTGCCGAGTGTTGTGACATGATAGGAAATGAAATCTTACAGTTTCCAATATTAACGTTATTTATTGTACCTGAAGCTATATTAACTGCTTATATGTAAGTTTCACCTTATCTTATTGTCAGGAATTCTGAGGGTTCTGAAATATTTTGTTTTTCTTGCAAGCTAACAAGTTAGTCTGCCAGTTTCACTGATGCTGGTAGATTACCTGAGACTCCTGGTTCAATGAGAAAAGAAATGATATTACACAGAGTAATAGCATGAGCTAGGGTAGCTAGAGCAGTTGCATGTCTTCACAGAGTGCCTCCAAGGCCCAGTTCCCACACAGCTATGTGAAGAGAAGCAGAAACCACTTACACATAATGTCTGTTGTGTTAGAGAAGACGAACACTATGGTTAGAACCCTGATATTTCATAACAGGCAATAAACATGTCCTTAGCTCCACAGGGAAATATTATCTTCATTATATTTGACAGTAGGAATATTTGTCTTTTGCTCTGGAAGGAAACACTATCTCTATGTTCCAAGGCTGTTCTTCTCTATACAAACATCCTTAAAAAGATAGTGATAAATAAAGGGAAGTAACTACTTTCCTTAAAATGATACACAAAACACGAGAAGATCGATCCCTGGAAAATTATATCCCAACAGTATCTGCCCTACATTGCTATTCTGTCTTGGCATCTGGTGAATTTCCTCATGAGTATGGCACTCAGTTGGCCACTCTCATTAATCTGAACAACATGGGTTGGGACTAGGTCCATCAATTGGTATCATATATTATTTATAAGACTGCCATCATTAGGACTCTAAGCAGCAGGAGAACAATCTGCAGTATTGACCATTCGCCCCAGCTGGACCCAACTGGCTGAGTAAATTCCATAAATATCAGTATCTACCATAGACATCCATATTATTTTCTTTTTCAATTTCTGCATTGACCTCTCTACTTGGTCCAAACCTCTATCCAGGTGCAACAAGATGCATCAATGATCATACAGACTCCGTCCTGGACCATAGGGAGAAGTTTAGGGCAATTTTATCATGTGTTGCACCTGTAGCCATTGAGCTGTGGCTGGTCTGAATACATTCCAGAACTAGAGAAGTACTATTGATCATGTCAGCTAAGTTAGGGAATAATTTCAGACCACCTTTTCCGACTGAGTGGCTCCCACTGTAGGAGTGACTACAGATAGTGTACGCATAAATGACGAGTCATTTATCTCTCCAGGAATCTCTTCTGAATAACTTTGTGTGACCAAAGTTACTGGGAAGGTTTCCACAGTCATACAAGGGCTACGTGAGCCTGGTGGTCATGTTTTCTCAAATACTTCAAAGGTCCTACATTGGTCAGGGCCACAGGCTGACAAGGCTTTTGAACATGGTCTCCTGTCTGGCCATTGGACCTCAGGATCCCCAGTTCAGTTGAAACAACTGAGTGAAGTCTTTGTTTTGGGGGAACTACTTGAGGGAAGTCTGTTCAACCTGTTCTGTTTATTTATGGGCGGAATTAGCCTCCCCTATGAGGCTGAACAAGGACTATAAGAATGGGGCTGGGGAAGACATCCAAATGTGTTAACAATGTTCTACCTGGGAGGTACAGGAGATGCTTTTCCCAATAGAATTCTCAGCATGGTTATGGGCGATGATTTATCATTGATAAAGGGTGGGGGATGGTGCACCAAATAGTCAGTTGAATTCAAAGCACTTACAACATTTTTGTAGAGCAAAATAAGGGTATTTTCCTTTGTGAAAAGGGCTTTAGGGGTGATTCTGAAAAAGGAAGATGATTAATCTACCTCCTTCCCCCCCATCGTTTCTGATGTCTGGGGTGTTCCTCCGGTGCCAGGATGTTATTCTCTCTGCTGCCACAAATACAATGCACCTCCTTTCAGTATCAGTAATTTGTCCCCCCGCCTTTTTTTTTTTTTTTTTGCAATCATTTCCTATTCACACCTAGAATTTTTTTTACAAAAAGATCAGGTATGAGAAAATACATTTTTATAAATCTTATAGAGACCCATTAAATTCTCCAATTTGGCCTGGATAGGTCACTGTACAGGGACTTAGTGAACAATACAGTCAGTCAGAAGATCATTATATATGATCGAGGATCATGTCAATCCAATGTGAGAACCCCGGTGGCTGAAGCAGAATTAAGTTCTACTTTATGCTCCCTTGTAGCTGGGCTACGCTCCAAAGGACATACCAACCAAACTGGCCTGTGTTTCCCTTAGAAATAGGAAGAAGCTTCATGTCCATGGATGGTGAAGGAGGAATGGGTCTATGTAATCTCTCACACCTTTGGTCTTGATCATTATCCAAGAAGCAGCCACAAGGAGTTGATCCCTTTCTTGGGACAGTTAAATTCTATGACCAAACTGCCTTACTCAGATGTGTGGACCAGGAGAAGGTGAGAAGGGTGTAGTCAAAAAGTGTTTGTCAATTTTTGAAGGGACTGTTGCATTGTACAGAATCAAGTATAGGTAGATGAAAGGGAATGCAGAAATTCCACGACATACCTTGATAGTCAACTCATTAAGTGACTTTTATGATTAATAAACAATTATCAGACTGCAAACGGTTTGGAAGGTGAATCACAAGAGGAGGGCTGGTTTTAAGGGCCATATTGTGTCCAGATGCAGCTGATCTACAGGAACACCATAACAAGAAGAAGTATAAAGAGTGGTGAGGCACTACTGTTACCTGAAGGAGCCAGAGATTTGATCTAGTTAGTCTATAGGAGTGGATGAGAGCCATACCCTGTTGAATATAGTGCTCCTACCATAGGACATGGCTCCACTTTCGTCATGGGTCATGAGACTGGCAAGCCGTGGTAACCTCTGCATCAGAAATATAGTCCCTTATATTGTGTCCACTCAAGGATAGTGGATGCATTGCCCTACCTGGTATGATGGTAAATTTAGGCAGTAGTGGTAGCAATCTGAACTGTACAAGCTGCAGTAGTCTCATCAGAAAATGAACACTATGTCTATGATGTGTTTTTTTCTTAATCCCTTTATCTTTTTTACACAGTCCCACAACCCCCTTCCCTCTCACAGCTGTCAGTCTGTTCTCTATGAGTCTGTTTTTGTTTTGGTTTTCGTTTTGGCCATTAGATTCCCCATAAAAGTGAAATCATATGGTACCTAACTTTCTCTGACTGGTTTATTTCACTTAGTATACTGCTCTCAAGGTCCATCCATGATGTTGCAAGGGATAATATCCTTCTTTTTTACAGCAGAGTAATACCCCATTGTGTAAATGTACCACAGCTTTTTTATCCACTCATCTGCTGAGGGACACTTGGGTTGCTTCCATAGCTTGGCTATTGTAAATAACACAGCAATGAACATAGGGCAATATATCCCCAGCATATATATTTTTGAATTAGTGTTTCAGGTTTCTTCAGATATACTCCCAGAAATGGAATCGCTGGATCATAAGGCAGTTCCATTTTTAATTTTTTGAGGTAACTCCATACTGCTTTCCAGCATGGTGATTACCAAAGGGAAAGTGGGTAGAAGGAGGTGGAAGAGGGCATGTGGGCATAAATGGTGATGGAAGGAGACTTGACTTTGGGTGGTGAACACACAGTACAATATACAGGTGATGTATTATAGAATTTTACGCTTGAAACCTATATAATTTTATTAACCAATATCACCCCATAAAATTCAATAAAAATAAATTAAAAAAGAAAAAGTTCCCTGACCTTGGACATCTACAGGAATGACCAAGGAGGAGCCATGACTTGTTTTCGGTTTTGTGCACCAAATAGGGTTTACTTGAGTCTGCCAGGCTGTAGTGTTCTAAGTGGTAAATCAAACAGCTAGGCCCTGAACAAGAACCCAACAACCAGTAAAAAATACAAGAAAGTTCACCAAGCAAAACAGAGTAATTGCATCGATTTTGGTTTTCCAGAGGGAGAGCTGAGATACAACAGCTGCAGCAGTCCAATGGGTACCCTCAAGTTTCAGCTTAGGTGTGTCATGACATCTAAGGCACACAGGTCCCGACAGTGTATTGAGAGCACAACTGAGCCAGCAGCTTTGTCTGAATAGTGGAGTAGGGGATAAAGATTTCCCCCTGAGTAATACTTGTCAGGTTTAATGTAAAGCCGAGATGGCTGTCCCAGGTCAGCCTGGTGGTGTTCTTAAATATGCCAGATCCGTTTGACAAAGTGAGGCTTGACAGGCCTTTCACACCTTGTTAATTAATGAATCTAGACTGATCCACGCCAAAATGGAAATATCAGCCTGGAGAGTCACGAAGCCTCTATGAGTCCAGAGTTCAGTATCAACGAGAACCCAGCAGCAAGCCAATGATTGCTTTTCCACAGAGGGAGTGCTCCTGCTGGCCATGTAAAGGAGGCAGCAAGTCCAAACCAGAAGGGCGCCTCAAATGGAGGCTGCCTGTCTTTGCAAGGGGGTCTAATCCCCAAAATCATGAGTCACAGAGATTTGTAGTTTAAAGAGTCATTAGAGAAATCCAAGCAAGATGAATACAATGAAAACCATACCCAGGCACAACACAGCCGATCTGCTGAAATCATGAGACTAAGTAGAAAGTTTTTAAGGCAGTAAGTGAAAAAGTGATATGTAGGGTAATAAACAGCAAGATACTGGCCAGCTTCTTGTCAGAAACAATAATGGTCTGAAGAAAATGGAATGACTTCTTTAAATTGCTAAAAGGAAAAAAATTCTATATCTAGAAAACTATCCTTCAAAACAAAGGGTAAAATGAAAACACTTTTAGCAGAAGAAGAAAGTAGGTAGTTCATCTGAAGCATCTTGCATTGCAAGAAATGCTAGAGAAAATTCTTCATTCTGATGGAAGATGATAGCAGATGATAACTTTTCTCCAGATGGCCAGAAGCAAGGATCACTGCAAATGGTAATATAGAACACTAAATATAATTTTTTCCCTTAATATTTTATAAGTGGCACATTTTTAAGGTAAAACTTTATACAATGTATATATAATGTATGTAGATATGAATATATGCCAGTAGCACAAAAGGCAATGTGGTAGATGGAAATATTCTATTGTTGCAAAGTTTCTATAAAGAAATAATTCCCATTAGATTGTGATAATTTCCAATTTATATTGTGATCCCTAGAACAACCACTAAAGAAAATAATGCAAGGAAGTACAGCAAAAAAAGCCAAAAGAGGAATCAAAATAGAATTCTAAGAATATTTGTTTAACCCAAAAAACAGAAATGAATGAGGGAACACAGTAACAAAACAAAACAAAACAGATGAACTAAATATAAAACAAATACCAAATGGCAGATTTAATATATTAATATAAAAATAGACTATCAACTCCAATTAAAAGGCAGATTATCTGACTGTATAAAAAGTAAGACTCAATTACTTCTCACGGAGATGTGTTTGTAACATAAAGTTAGAGTAATTGGTACTTGGTATTGTCTTTGACAATAAGCACTCGATCTTAGGTAGCTAAACTTAAGCCTTGAATTAGCCTGCAAATATTTACAGACAAAAAGCATAGAGGTGATGTCAGACTGGAATTTATTGTTGTTGGTATTATTTTTATTATTATCACAAGAGTGCAATTTTAAGTCCTGAAAAGAAAAAGTGAAAAATCTAAAAGACATTTTAAAAGAAGAAAAAGATGGAATTGGTAACAAATTGGTTCGGAAATGGGATGAAAGGCTAAAAAATGACTTAGGATTTATTACAGAGCATTTTGAAATTAACATTCTACTGAGCAACCCATTTTTGTTAATTCAGTGGTTGTCATTTACGACACAAATATAATTTTGTGTGTTTGATTTCCTTCTTTGTTTTCCCCAGTTGGCCTCAGTTAGTGACAAATGAGTTCCAGATTGGGGGTAGAGCCTTAAATTGTGAGAAATGGCAGAATTCAAGAAATTCATGAGAGAAGAGTAATTGAGTTTCTACTAATTTGCCTCATAAAGTTTTTTTTTTTCCAGTTACATTTCCCCTTCTGGCACTATCAAAATGTTCAGCTATCTCTTTCTCCTTCTTAATCTTATTAGTTCTTACATGTGATCTTATATGTAATGGAAAAGCTTATCTTGCTGAGGGACTAAAACTGTAGATACATAATTAAGTTACAGTACAAAGAACCCAGCGTCTCTGCCATCTCAACTCAATATACAGAAATAGGCAGGTTACTACATTATGAGAATCCGGAGTAAATTCCACACACATTCAACTTCAGTGTCTCTAACTTATGAATAAATGATACCAAAAATTAAAGCTGCTTTGTTTTTTCCAGGAAGCAAAATGCTCATCTTTAAAATCACTCTAGAAATCTGTCTGGAGGGTTGGATTGTTTGGAGAGCATGTTGTGTTCATTACCGTTGTTTTTGTTTTGTTCTTCGTTTGTTTTAGCCAAGTCTCATGGGAATGTTTTCTGAACATATTTCCTTTTAGTGTCTATGGTGCTCCTATGTTTAGAGTAGCTTAATAAGCTCACAGCGGAACAAGAATTAGCCTCATGGGGATAACAGTCCTGAAAAAAGACATTAATAATCCGAGTAAATTCCAACTGTCCCGAGGAGGTAAGATATGAAGAAATGTGTGGAAGGCTGACCGTAGATTGAAGAGGAGACATCAAGTAACAGGAGAATATTCTAGAAATGAACCTTCCTACCGTTCTCCATTTGAATACACGGCGTTTTAGACAATGAGGTAGTGATTTACTAGAGCCAACACTACAAGGTTGATAAGAGTTACTGTATTTTTGGAAAGTATATATTGGTAAGTCTCAAAACATATATTGCATTACAGAGTTAGTTGAGAAAGCATCATGTGAAGTAATTCTACAATTATCCTTCCTTCCTAATCCTGAGATGTTCTAGGCTAAAGCAAAGGGACTTCATGTTCGATGGTAAATATAAAATATTTTGGAAGGCCACTTTGTTTCTAGATAGTTAAAAAGTACAGTCTTGAATAAAATATATATTTTGAATAGTTATTGATTCTGTTTCTCGGGCTATATAGTTCTTCATTTGGGTAGAGTCTGCAGGAACAGAATAAGGCTTCATTAAGACTGTATTCTGTACATGTAACCGCTTACCTGTTTAATCCATTCAAGGTGTCAGAATCTTGACTCTGATTTTATAAGATGGTTCTCATTCATCCCAAAAGAAAACATTGAAAGCTCTTTACTTAGGGAATATGTCAGAGGACAAAAGGAAGGCAATAAGAGATATATAACATTTTAGTTAAACACATATTATAATGAACTTTAAATTAGTTCAGTGGCTTTTGATGTCTATTTGCAATTCTAATTACCACAAAGCTGATAAGAATCATCCCTCCCTCCTGGTAAGGGGCTAGTTCTGATCTTCTCTGGGTGTGCTCTGATCTCTGCTACTTTCTTTGTGTCCTAATAACTTACTTTGCTTCTACTTTTGCTTATGAGACAGCCTTTATCAATTGCTTTCATAGAAAGTGTATTTTACCTCCATAGGTTCTGCTCAATGCTAGCTTCCTATTTTTCATATCATCAGAAATAGCTGGGGACTCTTGAAAGCCTCTATGTGAGGCTGTGGCTACGCTCTGTCATCTGTCTCCTCTCTGAGATCACTATCACCCCAGGTGCTGTTGAGATGGAGAGGACATTTCAAAACCGCTTCAATGGGAAAAGTAATTTTCTGCCCAGAGACTTGATAGAAAATGTTCTGCAGTCTAGTTAAGCTAATGTAATATGGTTGTTCTCAATTACAAAGTTCTATTTTGGTTGATCCTAGGAAGCCTCCAAGTAGTTGAGAACTATAGTTATCTCCCTTATAGTCTGTCTACCAGGTAGTAGGGTACAATGAAAACAAATTCTGCTATACATATCACGGCTATTATCAAGCACAAAAATGTGCACAAAAATAATCACAGAACATGTTCAGTTATATTGATGTAACCCCAGCTCTCTGTCCATTTCATTGTTTCAACATCATATTACATGATCATTGGGGACAAATGTGACATCATTCTATAGGCAGTATTGACTTAATGTTATAAGTCAGGGCAAATGTCAACATTTTCTGGTAGGTACTTGTGATGGTTAATTTTATGTATCAACTTTACTAGGCATAGGGTGCCCAGATATTTGGTCAATCATTATCCTGAGTGTTTCTGTGAGGGTGTTTTCAGTCAGTTTAACATTTACATCGATAGACTCAATTAAGCAGACTATGCTCCGTAATGTGGGTGGCCCTCACTACATCAGTTGACAGTCAGACTAGAACAAAAAGGCTGACCTTTCCCTAAATAAGAGGGAATTCCTTTTAACTGCCTCTGAGCAGAGACATTAGTTTTATCCTGACTTTGGACTCAAATCAAAACATCAGTTCTTTGGGTCTCAGGCCTGCTGGCCTTCAGACCAGAACTTACAGCTTTGGCTCTCCTGAGCGTCCAGCTTGCTTCCTGCAGGTCTCAGAGCTTGTGGGGATTCTGTGGTTGCTTTAGCCAATTCCTCATAATAATTATATATTATAACCTTTTCTTGGTTCTGCTTTTCTGGAGAATTCTAATACAGTGGTAAAATACAGGTCAAATTTCAGAATCCAAAATTTAAGACAATTTGTAAGGTTGAACCTACTGATTTTCCCAATTTTCACTTGGTTTTTACAAAGGTGTTGGAGTGGGTCATGGTGCTGTGAACAGTAACTCTCCCCCGTACCTACCTGAAATGCCATTCAGTTCACTGATGGAAATGCATTTTATTATCCAGTATGCTAACTTTTAAGGATGCTGTTGATTGAAGATAAAGACAACATAAGCCTCTGAATTGGAGGCGTACAGGACCACAGGCTGGTCTGTTCCCAGCAGAGGAACTCACTCCTGCCTCTAGATTGTAGATTACAATAACGCATACAGAAATAGCCTATACTGAGATGTTTTAAAATCAAGCACAGACAATAATATAACAAAACAGGCCCTTACTGCAGGTACATGGGCAGTAAAACCCTCTACGTAAGCCAGCAATTTCCTCTCAACAGCAGGAACTTGAGGCCTATTTCATTATTCTATGTCCTATATTATGGGGCTGTCCCAGAAAGATGGCATTTTATATTTTGTGTAAGACCAAAACTTCAGATTCAGGCTCTATTATCAACACTTTGAAGAGAATTTAGAAACAGATGTCTTTTGTGACACCCTCTTACAGGCTTCTATTCAGAATCCTAGCTCACAAGCATTTCTGATGACACACCATTGAATTGCCCAAGTATAAATGCATTTTGCGACATTCCATGAAAGGGAATTTCATGGCTCCTGCATTCTTTTGAATATGTAAATTAACAGACACAAAACACATTCATTTCATATTATCCCAGCCTGTCAGCTGGATAGCTCTTTCTTGAAAATTATCCGAAGAACTAAACACTCTCCTTCATATTCATATGTATTCCTTTGGGTAAAAAAATAATATATAATTCTCAGTCTTTCATTATTTAAAAAAATACCACAGAGCACGGGGCTGGTGCCCATTATCTCCTGAAACCTTGTTATGTAGATAGGATCATCTAGGGACTAAAATATCTTCCCTTTTGGTAATAGCCTTTGTATTTTTTTATTATTTATTGACTGGAGAGAGAGAGGGAGAGAGAGAAATATTGATTTGTTGCTCCACTTATTTATGCACTCATTGGTTGATTTTTGTATGTGCCCTGACCAGAGATCACATCCACAACCTCAGCATATGGGGATGACCAGCTGATCTGCGAGGCCAGGGCCTAGCCTTTGATTTCTAATAGAGCCATTGCAGGTCATCTTCCAATGTTGACTCAGTTCAGCAATGCCATCAGGCGCTTACTTTGATTATTGCTAACCACTTGCTAACTGCGTTTGTAGGTTTTTAGCCTCCAATGTAGTGGTCAGCTTAAATTCCAAACTTAAGAAAAATACTGCTTCCAAAGGCTGTATCCAAATGAGGCATCTCTCTTATCCACTTGGCATTCAACACAGGACAGCTACAAATTAAGGGCACTTTCCAGACTAGCCAGAGTGCTTGGCGGGATGCTTCCCCTGTGTCTTCCCCAACTCACATGAGGCTCTCAGGAAGCTTCAGCTCCATTTTGAATTTAAGGTATAATGACAACATACTCCTTAATTAAGATCACAACTCATTATTTGGGCTAAAATTTGGGCCATTTCATCTGAATACAATCTGAAATGGATGCATTGGGCACGTGGTCCCCAGGCTCAGTCAACTAATGAGCAAAAATAGTTTTCATTCCTTTATAACAAGCCAGTTAGCTTAAAGCAACAGGCCAATCAGTTATTTGACTAAAATACCCTGTTATCTGATTAATTTTAGCAGCCTGTGTATGTAAAACAAGTAACCTAGAGATAAATTAACTAGAATCCCTTCTAGTATTTTGGAATCTATTGGTAATCTCTATGACCTAATTGAATAGATTGTCTCATCCAATCTAGAAAGTGCTATAGCAAACAGTATGGGAGGAAATGCAGTGGTTTTCTGATTGCTTTGCTCTTGCACCCTCCTTCCCCACTCCAGGTTGATTATGGAAGCCCCTGTGGAGTCCAGAGAGACTACTACAGGCTGTGAATGCCAGACAGTTTTGTTTTGGCAAGTTTTGGTTTTGTCCCTGGGGCCTGAATGCCTGGAGGGTAGGGAGGAAAAGGGCAACACCTTCAGACTGCTTTCACAGAGGTAGGCAGAAAATGCATCTAAAGCAAGATTCCTAGGGGGGAGGTGACAATATTGGAAGTTTATGTGGGTAGCAGGGAAGAAATCAGAGGCAGAAGACAAAGAACACAATGACCTGGGGTGACGAGGCGTCACTCCACTCACCTCCCAAAATGACACGGCTGAAATGGTTAGGAGAGATTAGACATGGACAGGAGCAGCAGGGTGAAGCGCCTGCTTAATAATCAGATCAGTAGCTGCCTGTGCACTGTGATAAGGAAATGCAAATGTGACAGGGTTAAGGGGGAGAATAATGCACCCTGTCTTCAACTGATAAGTTCTGATTGTCCTGTAGGCCTGGAAAGGCTCAGCCTTCCAAGGGAAACACTTCTAAAAATGCCAAGTGCAAACCTCAGGCCTTTCAGGCTGCTTGCAAATCCGTGCACCCTTTCAGTAGGGCTCATTTAGAAGAGAGCTCAGCCTTGCAGCCCTCCGCTGGCCTTAAAGCGACTGAGGAGGAGCTGAACAAATGGGCAGACAACAGGCTGAGTTTCCAGGTCAGCATTTTGGAAGTCATAGTTAAGATGGAATTGGTTTTTCCTTAAAGCACTATTGATAACTGTTCAGAAGAGAGTTCTGGAGTCATATCATGTAGTTAGTTTCACATTCTAACTCAGCCATCCACTCTGTGACCCCAAGTAACTTAATTTCTCTGCCCTGGTTTACTCAGCTTATAAAATGAGGGGACTGATGTTTCTGAGAGGATAAAATGTATGGTAGGTATGGAGGTATTAGACTAGTGCTTGGCACAGGCTGATTCACTAACCAATGTTTGTTATGATTTCTGTGGCGCCCACATCCTGGTTTGTGCCTTGGCTGAAAGAAAAGCCTTTGAAGTTCTGTGCTTTCTCTTGACAATGAGAATGTACATGACGGTGTGATCCTTTTCTATGTGCCTTTTTAAGTGAGGGATTTGGGTGGTGATTATAGGAAGGAAGATGACAGAGGCCTCTGGGGAATGGTGGCACCCACAGAAGTCTATTCACAGGAGAGTGACAGGCTCCCACACAGGCAGGACTAGGGATTATTGCTCTCTTTGCCTCCTTTTATTTCCATATTTAACCGAAGCAACAAAACTTCTTAATGTCCACTGCTGGCATTTTCATCACATGCATTTAGCAAGTTCCGGGTGTCACAACAGGATAACTTGGTGGTGCTGTTTCCAGAAATTTGTTGGAAAATCGATTTTAAAGGAAATAGGCCAAGCACCTCACACAACTAAACTGTTACAGGCATTGCGAGGGATCAAAATCTTTTGCTAAATTAATGAAGTAACAATCTTTCACCTACAGCTTACATCAGCCTGTCAATTCAATTTACTTTCTTGCCCATTTTCCCTTCAGAATGCAGGGCTATCGGAACTGAACTTCATTTCTTTTTGTTGAGGCACCTGCTTTATATTCATTCACTGTGAGGCATTTTTATGTCAAGAAAACCACATTTGCTGTCATGAAATGACCCTAAGGTAATAAACCATGAATTATCTTTAAACACTGGAAAAAGAACTTTGGAGTTATAAACAAGCTATAAAATAATTTGTAGGCACTGTTATTTCCCCACCAGATTTACCTAAAGAAGCTATTTTATGACAAGATTGATTTGTTCCTTAAGTCATTGTAAAGATGGCAAATGGCTACTACAATTTTTTATTTACTTTCAAATCAAAAGAAAACTAGAGGTAGAAAGTGTGGGAAAAAGCTCCAATATCAAGTTAACTGAAGAAGTAGGGAATAATTTTAAAATGAGCAAGCACTTCCATGGCCTCACATTATGTTTCATATAAGTCTAAGAGATCGGAAATTCGATTTAAATATGGCATATGGAATAAAATGTTTAACCTTTGTACCTATGCACACACACTGACATTTCATATTAGTAAATATCTGCTGTGAAAATCACTGGGATCAAAGATGTACCAGGAAGGCTTTGTTTTTCTGTCAGCAATAGTTGTTCTTACAGTTTGTAACAAAGCCTCTCTAAAGAATACTGACCAATGAATCTCATGTATGTGTGTCTACATGTGTATAAGTGTATATATGCATATGTGTGTATGTATAGATGAGTGTGCCTACATATATATCCAGTTCATCAACCTCATTAATCATTTCATTTGCCTCCTCTGTATATTGTTTAAAATTTTAGTAACTCAAGTATTGGGATAGTGATAGAGCGTAAACAACTGATTTTTCAGAGTTGTAATGGTTTTTTAAAGTGAATAAAATGGAAGAGTAGATTAAAAAAGAAATTGAGATGAAGAAAAGAGAAGGGAGAAAGCAAAGGAGAAAGGTAGGATAAGAAGGAAGATCCTGGGATGTTGAAGTAAAAAAGTGGGAAATTAGGGAAAGAAACTGATCAAATCATTATGTTGTATACCTGAAACTAATATAATATGTTAGTTATACCTCAATAAAAAAATGAAGAAAATGGAAACTGAATGTCCCCTAGAGCAAGAGGTATAAAGGAAAGAGTAAACAAATGTGACTTCATCAAAATGAAAAGCTTCTGCATGGCTAAAGAAAACATCAGCAAAATGAAAAGGGAGCCAACCATCTGGGAAGATACATTTGCCAATGATGTCTCGGACAAGGGTTTGATCTCCAAAATATATGAAGAACTCACATGACTCCATTCCAGAAAGACAAAAAATCCAATTAAAAAATGGGCAAAGGACTTGAACATGCATTTCTCTCAGGAGGACATACACAGGGCACAGAGACATGAAAGGATGCTCAGCATCACTAGCCATCAGAGATCTAAAATGCAAATTAAAAACACAATGAGATACCACTTCACACCAGTCAGAATGACCATCATAAACAAATCAACAGACAAGTGTTGGAGAGGTTGTGGAGAAAAGGGAACCCTAGTGCACTGTTGGTGGGATTGTAGACTGGTGCAGCCACTGTGGAAAACAGTATGGAACTTCCTCAGAAAACTAAAAATGGAACTGCCTTTTGACCCAGCAATTCCACTGCTGGGATTATACCCTAAGAGCCCTGAAACACCAATTCAAAAGAACCCATGCTTCCCAATGTTCATAGCAGCACAATTTACGATAGCCAAATGCTGGAAGCAACCTAAGTGCCCATCAGTCAATGAGTGGATCAAAAAACTGTGGTACATTTACACAATGGAATTCTATGCAGCAGAGAGAAAGAAGGAGATCCTGCCCTTTGTGACAGCATGGATGGTTCTGGAGAGCATTATGGTTAATGAAATAAGCCAGGTGGTGAAAGACAAATACCATACAATCTCACCTATAAGTGGAACCTAATCAATCAACAAAACAAACAAGCGAGCAAAACAGAACCAGAGACATGGGAATAAAGAACAAACTCACAGTGACCAGAGGGGCGGGAGGAGCAAGATAATGGGGGAAAGGGGAGGGTCGTCAAGGAACACATGTAAAGGACACATGGACAAAGCCAAAGAGAGGAAGGATCGAGGGTGGGAGGTGGGGTGGGCAGGGCAGGGGAAAGTGGTGGCGGAAAAATAGAGACTACTGTACTTGAACAATAAAAAAAAAAAAGGTATAGTCTCTGAATTATGCATGAGTAAGAGGCTCAAAAATAGTTTTTTAATATCTTTGTTAATGGATGGGAGAAAAAGAAGAAAAAAAATGACTACAGCTTTTCTCATGATTGAGGGGATAACAGGAAAATGAAATCTTGCCAACCTTCAACTAAAAGTACAGAAAACAGGCTTGAAAACAACAGTTTTTAAAAATTATCTCTTATACTCCACCTCCTAAAACATACATAATTTGTTTCTTTTTTATTTGTTTATATTTCTCTGTAGCCTTTAACTGCTAGGGATTGCGTTTGTCTACCTGACTTCATATAACTTAAAGAAATTGGGAATTTATAGTCCACTCACAGGATGAGAAGTCTGAGGACAGGTATTTGCAGGCATTCATCCTGCTGCTAAAAGATATCGAAGTCCAGGTGTCTGGGATTCTCTTAGTTTTCGTTACCGGTCATCAGATGGCCGCACCAGTGCCAGCTCTCATTCTCACACCAGGCAGGAGGAAAGGAGATGGCAAAGGGTAAAGGAGCGTGAACCTGCTGAGTCTACTCCCATTGAAGCAGCTTTTCAGGAAGGTCTGTCAATTGTATCTACATCTACTTGACCAGGAGTGCACCACTTGGCCCTCACTGTTTGAGAGAGGGACAAGGTGATGCAGGCTTTGGTTTGGTTTGGTTTTTGAAGCTGAGCCCTTTGCTGCTCTCCCCAAAAGCAGGATTCAGTAAAGAAGAAGAGAATGAATACTACTAGGTAGGCAGTTCTTTTTGAATTACATAAATTAAATATACTGAAGTTAATACAATGGGCCTAACTGAACTTTTTCTTTGCTGATG
>VMDR010023717.1:0-15426 GCA_007922815.1 Macrotus californicus | reverse complement strand
ACATGTTTTATCTTTCCCAGAAAAGAAAGCTCTTATATATAGTACTATTCTGTTCTACCACCCAACACTGGAGTTGTTTTCTTGTCGTCTCCCTACTGGGCTGTGGGTTCCTTGAAGGTAATCATACCACGTGACCTCTACAATGCCTGGCATGACACAAAGTACTCAAATTTTTTTCATTGAACGTATAAATAAATTGTCAAGTGAATAATATTTTAAATGCACACAGAACTTCATTTTCCCCTTTGTGTCATTCTAAACCCAGAACAAATAGATTCCATTTGTTTCTATATCCTAGCCTTTCTTTAGGACAGGCATTAAATAAACATTTACTCAGCATCTCTGATGGCAGAGGCACCCTTTCCAGTCCTTGCAGAACCCTTAGCAGAGGCTTTCTTGGACCTTTAAATTCCTCTCCCAGTCAAAGCACCCTCAGATGGTGCCTGTTCAGACAGTGTATCACCATGGGCTTGCCCTCAGCAGAAGCTCCCCAAACCTGTCCCCTTAAGTGCATGCTGTCCAGTCACCATCGGTGTCTCCATGTGAACATTCCCTGGTACGCTGATGTGGGTGAAGAGCCAGGTACTTTTAGGAGACAACTACTGAACATTTGTTATGTGTGAGACACTGTGGGCAATGCTAATTATCTTATTTAGTCCTTATATTTACTCTGATACATGTAATAGCAATATCCCTGTCTAACATATGAAAGATTAAGTAACTTGTTAAAGATCACACAGTTGATAACATTACATATTTGAGCCCAGACCTATTTAAGTCCTGAGCTCAAAGGCTTAATCACCAGTCAGTCCTCTGAGTCACGGTGCAGAGGTGACCCAGCAAATTTCCACTGAACCGGGATTGAAGGCTCTCTTTCAGGTTCAGCAAAACCTAAAGGTTACTTTATCTACCTCCTCTCCAAACCCTCTCTGATTGTGGCATGTAAAACCCATTCTTTGTAGCAGGGGTTGGCAAACTTTTCTGTAAAGAGCCAGGTAGTAAATATTTAGGTTTTAAAGGTCACACAGTCTCTGTTGCAACTGCTCCACTCTGCTGGTGTAAGGGAGGCAGCCACAGATCATATGTACAGAAATGGGTGTGGCTCTGCTGCAATAAAACTTTATTTACAAAAGCAGTGCTGGCTGTGGTCTACCAGCTTCTGCTCTATTGCACTCTGGGGACTACCTTTGCACCATTCAGAGTCAACAAGTCCTCTTGATTTATTTCCCTTTCCCTGTGCGCTTTTACATAAGTCTGCGCTAGAGAAGGACTGAGTCAGCAACAAGAGAGATGAACATTAGCTACGTGAAGTCTAGCAGATTTAAAACCCTAGAATGCGTTACTGAAGCAGGCTAACATTCTGCTTCAGTATGACAATAACTGTTGGGAAAATGCACCTGTTTTCTTTTTCTATTCCCTGTTGCCAGGCAGTTTTGGTTACAGTCCCACTGGAGGCAGGGAAATAAGGTAGCCTCTAGAGTTGTCTTACCAACCTCAGTTCTCTATAATTATTCCAGGTACCTGATGGTATGATAATAGGTTATTCTTATTGTCCTCACCTGGAATGCATTGAGCAATGCAAAAATAACATGCCATGCCAGATTCTGGCTGTCCACCATTATTCCTATGGCAAAGCCCCAGGTGAGCCCCAGCAGAGGGGTCAGAATGAGGAGGCTCTTCCCCATGCGGATGATAGTGGCCTTGTGGTCCTGCCTCAGTCTTTCTCCGACAGTGGGCCTCCAGAGCTTGGTGAGAACTAAGAGCACCACGCCCAAATTCACAGCCACAGTAGTCAGTGCAGGAACAGCAAGAGCCAAGATGGGCTTGCTCCCCCTGGACCAGTTGAGCCAACACGTTTCTTTCCTTTTGTAGCCATTGCTAGGTTGTGTGACCGCAATGGTGATGACAGATATAATAAGAGGACACCCGTAGCCCAGGCAGAACCCAACAGCCATCATCAAAGTCATGGTCATGTGATGGAACACAAGGATGATCCGATAAGCCAGCAGGATGCCGAGCATGAGCATCCAAAAGAACAGGGAGAGGTAGAAAAAGTGTGTCAAGAACACCGCAGCTATGCAGACTCCCGAAGGAGTGGTGTCCACAGTGGCAGAGACAATAAACCAAACATCAGCAATCAGGAGGCACAGGACTATGTTCACCATGCAGATATGACGTGTCTGTGAGGTTTGGTTTTTCTTGACCTCCTTCCAAGACAGAGCCTCGATGATCAGGCATAAGATGAGGCTTCCAATGGAGACACCCAGCCCCAAAAAGGTGATCCATTTCACTACTGGAATAACGGCGGCGGGGACAAAAGGTGACATCAGCATGGAGAACGAGGTCAGATGAGTACACCGGCACATCACCATGTCTGGAGTTTCATTCACTAGGTGGCAGCCTTCATTGTTCCACTGCAAATGACTGAAATCCCAGAACACACAATGAGGCCGGTTCAGGTTTGAATCTGTCTTGGAAAAACTCAGGAAAACTTCATTTACGGAATAGTTTTGGATAACCGTGGAGATCACGGGCCCATTGACCTGGGCGTTTCCAGTTGTGGTCATGGGTAGAATGTTCCCGAGGGTCAGTGAGGCCATGCTGATAATAGCTTCTGGAAGGGACCCCTGGAATTGGTCCGACCCAATTAACACTCGGCCTCTGATGGGAATGGAGGTATTTGGGGGAAACATTTCAGTCTGATAGCTGTAACCTGTCTTATGTTGGCTTTCAGACACTGGGATCCCTTTCCAGTTAATGAATTCCCGAGAAAAATTCAGAGGCAGTGCTGTTGGAGGTACCAGAACGCTGATGTTTTCCAATGCTTCTAGTAACTGTGAGCTGGCGTGCTTTTCTTCCTGCAGTAAAACTGTCCAGTTGGTTACTGATGTTGAATTGAGGATGTGGTCAGCTATACTGATGACATCCTGAAATGCAAGGATGAGAGTCAGTTTGCATTTTGAGTAAATGGGTAAGAAGACTAACAGTAGGTAGTCATTAGTACTAAGTACAGGAAAATTGCCTTGAAAATCGGCTCCATTGAGGATCATGTTAAAACTCATCAGTGAAATTCAGCTCAGTTGCTGTGTAAAGAAGAAGCTTTGGGTTAAGAAACTTGGGTCAACAGGATCATGTAAGTTCCTGGGTGATCACCCTGGGGCGTTCGTGTGCACCCCGGGGTTTGAGCACAAAAGAGAAAGAATCCTGCGTTTGGGCTGCAGTAGTGTGCATGCATTTCCTGCTCCTGAGGTGGCAAATATGGCTGCAGTGCTCCTCAGCTCAAAGGGGTACACGCCTGCTTACGGCTTTCCCATGTTAGGCTTGTTTTGCTAACATCAGGAGTTTTAAATTCATGTCATGGACTTTCGACTTTTAATTCATGTGTATTTGTTATTTTTGTTTAACAGAGGAGAGAATATAAGTAAAAACCTTTAAAAAACTGGAGGCAAGCAACAAGCAACAAGGAAGTGTTGAATTGTTGTCTGTGTTAAGGATCAGTTCTAGTTTGAGAGATTCCTTTTCCAAACCAGTGCTTGAAAACAATCCCTTTATCCCTCGCGGTCCTCTGCCTCTCTTAGCAGCCTGGTTCCCAGGAATCCTGCTGCAAATGTCTGTCACGCTGGCCCCGCATTACGGTAACCGGGCCCTCTGTAGCTTCTAGCCCAGAATCCCATAGTTCATTTCTTCTACTGCCTTCAGGAACCTCTGCTGTCTTTTGGTTTGTGTCTGCCTGCTCTATTTTGCTCTTTAATTAATTTTTAGCCTTTTTATGTCATTTTGTTTTGGTTGATCTCTTGCAAACAACACGTGGTTAAACTCTTAAAAATAACTTGATCATCTTTTATTTGATTCAGGGAGCTTAACTGATCATATTTAATGTCATGTCTGACATTATATAATTCAATCTAGCAAAATATTATATATTTTTTAGAGAGGGAGTGGGAGGGAGAAAGAGAGGGAGAAAAACGTTAATGTGAGAGAGAAATGTCAATCTGTCGCCTCTTATATGCAGCCCAACCAGGGATCAAACCTGCAGCCCAAGCATGTGCCCTGACTGGAGATTGAACGTGCAACCTTTTGTTTTGTGGGACAACACCCAACCAACTGAGCCACACTGGTCAGGGCCAAATATTATATACTTTAACATAAAAGGCACACATCCAAAATGTTTCAAAGGATATTTACTTAATAAATGTTTATTGAGCAGGTACCTGCTGCAGGTCACTTGTCAGCCTTCTAGGCACTGATGGAATATCTAAAATGCAGACAGTGTCTATTCTAGAGTGACCAGATTACAGATTTTTTCTTTTTGCTAATTTGCATTTCTTTTAGTGACCAATTCTTATTTCTATAATTTTAAGTTAATTTTAAAAGATTCAAAGCAAAATATAAATTTCCCAGTCAAAAAAAAGGAAGTCTTACAATATACATGACTAAAGTCAGAGTTTTGGCCACAGGACAGAACAACTGCAGACTGCAAACAGATATCAAAGAGTTGGCACCCGTGTCACACAGCGTCATTGGGTGCAGAGCCTCATCCCTTTCTCTAAGCCAGGTGCTGCCCAGCCAGCCTGCCGAGAGGAAGCTCCTGTTACTTTGAACTTACAGAATAGATCTCATGAGTTCCTCGTACATGCAGAGGATGCAGTAAAAAAATCATGCAAAGACTGTTACATGGCTCTTCAGTCTTTTTCAGAAGTTTTCCCCAACTCAGACTTTTGTCATTTCTCCCATGAGGTAGCGCATTAAAGTGGGCCCTTCAAAACCCTCATGCACTGTTGATGGGACTGCAGATTGGTGCAGCCACTGTGGAAAGCCGTATGGAAGTTCCTCAAAACTTTACACTAGAACTGCCATACGACCCAGCAATCCCACTTCTGAGTACAGATCCGAAGAAAGCCAAAACACTAATTCAAAAGACATATGCATCCCTATGTTCACTGTGGCATTATTCACGATAGTCAAGCTATGGAAGCAGCCTAAGTGTCCATCAAGAGACTGTCGGATAAAGATGTGGTATATATATAAAATGGAATGTTACTTGGTCGTAAAAAAGAATGAAATACTACCATTTGCAACAACATGGATGGACTTAGAAGGTATTATGCTAAGTGAAAGAAATCAGACAGAGAAAGGAAAATATCATGATTTCACTTATTTGTGGAATTTAAAAACAAAATAAATTCACAAACAAAACAGAAACAAACTCATAGATACAGAGAACAAACCGAAGGTTGCCAGGTGGGAGGGATTTGTGGGACCAGGTAAAAAAGGTGAAGGGATTAAGAACTAGAAATTGGCAGTTACAAAATAGTCACAGGTACATAAAGTAAAGCATAGGGAATATAGTTAATAATATTCTGATAACTATAGTATGATACGGTGTCAGATGGGTACTAGACTTACCAGGAAAATCACTTTGTAAGTTATATAAATGTCTGACTACTATGCTGTACACCTGAAACTAATATAATATTGAATGTCAACTGTAATGAAATAATTAAAACAAAATATTGAATAATAGCAATAATAAACAAAGTATGCCCTTCAAGCACAGGCAGACCATACCTCCATTGTTGAATTGGACACCCTGAAATGGCTTGCCAGTGACAGAGAGGAGACATTGCCCAGAATCCACACCACCGAAGCCAGATTCCCAGCAGTGTTTGATGGGTTCTGCTGAAGGACCACCGAAAGATTTCGCACCACAGATGACATGGCTGCCTCCGTGGCATTGCTTGCAATCACACCGAAATTCTAGGGGATAAATGGTTTAGTTCTAAAAAAATACATATGCTTGTGGTTCTTCAGATTTAAGTCAGATTGCTTGGCCACATCACTGACATTTGCATAGTGCATTACAATGTGGAGTAACTATGTAACTATGGTAACAACAGTGCTGTTACCCAGTGCTTTCCATGTTTCAGAGCTGGTACTCTGCACTGCGTGTTTCACCAGGGATTCCTTGATTTAATCTTTACACACCCTCTGAGGGAGGTGCCATTAAGGAACTTGAAACTTGAAGAGATTTATTTAAAGGCATCTTTATATAAATTATTGTCCTAATTATATGGAGACTGATGTTCAGTGAGATTCAGTGACTTTCCAAACAGTACCCAGCTAGGAAGTGGCACTAAATCCTGTTATATTCACACCACTATGCTGAGAAATCCTTGTAGGATGGGAAGATTGAGGGACATAAATGGAGATTTGACTCCACTTTGTCACTGGGTTTGGAATTTTACTTCTTCCTTGCTCCTTTCTGCTTCCGTCACTCTGGGAGAGCTTGAAAGGCGGTCAAAAAGGGAAATTCATTTTCAGTCAAAACAAGTTAACCAAAGAACCCAGATCCTATATGGTTTCCTCTTTGTTCTTCTTGGCTGACAGTGCTGTTCTTTGCCCAGGGCACCTGGGATCTGCCTGCCCTCACCCTCATGCCCTCAATAGACACGGTCCATGTCTATAACTGAGGCAGAAAAGGCAAGAGCAAGGATGGACCACAGAAGCCATCTGGTCCAATCTCCCTCCCCTGTTTACAGGTGGGAAAACTGAGACCCAAAGAGGGAGATGTGAACATTCTTCAGTCCTTTAACGAATACCATTGTGAGGTTCCACACTGCAATAGCAGAGCCTCTGGCCGGGACAGAAGTTCTGCCTAACAGGGAGATCCATTTGCAGAACAGCACTGTGAACTAGTCTTCTCTACGACTCTCATTCTAATTCCTCACCACCTGCCTTTGTCTATCTGTCTTGTCTTAAGGTCTTGAACCTTCCAAAGAGAGCATTGTGTGAAGGTTACAGCGCTGGACTGGGAATCAAATGACCATGTTTCTACTTCAACACTATTGCTATCAGAGGGACCAACGGTTAGCCACTTAGTCCTTCATCTCCTAATCTGTAAAAGGAGTTTGATGAAACAGATGGCCCTTCAGATACACTGCAGTTTTATCATTCTATGTGGCTCACCTTTGGCTGACCCCGGCGCCTGCCCTGGTTTCCGATATGTGTACATTCTCACTTGTGCTAAGTCTGTAACTTCTGACTCACACCTTCACGTGGATCTTTGATTCCCAGGCTTTCTGGGCTTCTACCATCTATTACAGACTTCTTCAGCATCAATTTGCTCAACTGCAGCACCTCTCTTCACCAAAACCATCAACTCTGACACTGTTTGACCTTCTCAGCTGCCACTTCAACTCTGTCACTCATGCCCACGCTTCTTGGGTTTACAAGGGTCTGATGTCTCCCTCATGTTCTGTGTATTGATAAATGAGACAAATTGATGTATTTTATCCTCCATCTAGCCATGCTCAGTGGGAGGTACCCACTGTGAAACTCAGCCAGGGTAAGTCTGCAAGGTGGAAATGCTTTACCTTCTTCAGTTCTTCCAGCTGAGTGAGCACACAGGTCTCCCTAATCACCTGCCACCCAGAGAGCTGGCACTTGGCTGTGATGTTCCCGGTGTAGCCGCTGCTACAGGGAAGAGTATACTCATCATTCTTAAACCCAAATCCAAAACCAATGCTGTTGCACTGAACTGGAAGAGAATAAAGCAGAGAGGAGAAATGCCTCTGAATATCCTGGCACTCTCTATCAGTCATAAAGCTATGCTTTAGAAATCATATTTCCAGACACAATCCCCAGCAAAGTTCAAGAGTAGGAAATGCTTAGCTTTGATGCCCAGCTTTGTCCCTGTCAGCATCCTCTTCTCCTTCCTCATGCCCTCCTCTCTGTGAGGCTGGCTCTTCTCCCTCCAGGTGTCGGATCTGTGCCAGCAATCCTGCTTTTAGTGGGCTATCAACTAATATGTGTTAATATTTGGTGAAAATAAGACAGGGTGTGATCCCTCCCAGGGAATATTTTTACTCTTTAAGGGAGTGCTAGAAAACCAGAAAGTCTTCCAAACACTATGGAACAAAGCAGTAACAAATTGTTAAAAGACGGGCAGTTGCCATTTGGGGGTGACATGTCCTACATTGTACCCCTTTAAAAGCTTCTCACATTGTGACCAAAACACTAGTTACTCTTGCAGCTGGTCCTTAATAATATAGCCTTCCCATGATCGGGACTGGGAGCAGAGCCTGAATGGAAGATCCACAAGAGCTGTTTTTTTTCGTGTGTTTTTCCTATTGCTGTGTCCTAAGGGCCTCGGCACTTTCAGCACTTGGTAAATGTTTGTTGAATAAGTGCTGTTGAAAGTGGCACAAATTTTGATTAAGAGAGGTTTCAGACTGACTGTAAAGAAGTAAAAGAGAAAAAAAGATACCTGAAGGAAGGGAGCAGTGTGTGTGTGTTGTGTCTCTGTGTGTTTGTGTGTCTGTGTGAGTGTTAAAGATGTGGCTCTATGCATTCTTTCCTTGGTTTCTGGACTATTACTTAGGCACATTGCCAGCCCCAGAAATATTTCAGCATGTGTACCAGTAAATATTGCTGAGTGATGTCCATCACAGCCTGCAGTGAAATCAGTCTTCCACAACATTTACAGTGGAGACCAGATCACTGATTAACAAGGGTCCGAATTAGTCAGCTAAAATTGAGTTTCACGGTAAACAGCGGCCCATTTCTACTGAAAGTCAGTCTTAAAATAATTCTGACAAATACCATATGATCTCACCTTCAACTGGAACATAATCAACAAAAGAAATAAAGCAAACAAAATATAACCAGAGACATTGAAATTAAGAACAATCTAACAATAACCAGAGGGGAGGGGGGAGGAAACAGTGGGGGGAAGGGTTTTCAGGAACTACTATAAAGTACACATGGACATAACCATGGGGGAGGGTGGAAGCAGGGAAAGGAGGTGGGATTGGCTGGGGTCGGGGGGGGGGGAGTGTTGTGGGGAAAATGCAGACAACTGTAATTGAACAACAATACAAAAAAATATATATATTTTTTAAAGAAACCTCTCCAATCTACTTCCTAAAGACACGAATGAGCTACCAATTAAAGGACTCCCTTAAGCTAAACGGAGGGTGGAAATGTAGTGTTACCTTTTCTGAAAACTCTGAAAGAGTTGTCTTCTAGTGGAAACAGCTTCTGAAGGCGTTCCTCAGCCTTCTCAGCCACCTGCTCAATGGCTGACAGCAGGCTGGACGTGGGGCTGGAGCCAACAACTTCATACCCAACAATGATGCTTCCATCTCTATAATGATCATGTGCAAAGGAAAGTGAGATTCATTCATTCAGTCTCTCAGAGCCTACTCGGTGTGTGCATGGCATTCGGTCCATAAACACATATCAAACATATTTGGTCCCTGCTTTCACGTAGTTTACATTGTGGTGGAGAAAGCAAGGCAAATAAGAAACAAGTAACCACTGTGTATAAGTATTTATACAATTGTATAACATACACATTGTGTTTTGTTAAGTGTTATGGGAGACAGATACAGTGATTAGAATAGCGT
This sequence comes from Macrotus californicus, assembly GCA_007922815.1. NCBI lineage: Eukaryota > Metazoa > Chordata > Mammalia > Chiroptera > Phyllostomidae > Macrotus > Macrotus californicus. Next base: position 6,019 of record VMDR010023717.1, on the reverse strand, counting down.
GCAGATGTGAGGCCGTCTTTAAGTAACACTGGTTGGGAAAGGCTTCTCTGTGCAGAGGGTCTTTGCAGCTGTGGCCTGAATAACGAGAAGAAAAGGCCAGTGATGCAAAGACCATCGGGGCAGCACACCAGCACATGCAAGGGCCTTAGGCACTAACATGTCTATGAGCTTGATAAATTTAAAGACTAGATGTCGAGTCAAGAATTGGGAATGCTTCTCAATGCCTAAAGGTTTCAATGTGGGTTTTAAGAACACCAGGTGAAAATAAATTAAGAATTGAATATATCAATCTAAGTCAGAAGACAAAATAAAGAAAGATAGGCATAACTATTCAGTGAGCAAGAGAGTCATGGGTAGGAGATAATGTTAGAGAGGTTGCCAGGAACGAGATCACAGAGTGCCCTAGAGTTTGAATGTTATTTTTTATTAAAATGTTTTATTCTTTATTAAAAGTCAGTGACATGATCAGATTTGCTGTTTAAGATCATTACTCTGTCTGATGTGTAGAAAATAGACTGAAGAGAGGCAAGAAGGGAAGCAGAAAGACTAATTAGGAGAGAGGAGATGATAGCAAGAACTAGTTGGGTAGCAGTGCGTGTGGGAGAAGTGGCCAGATTCCTGTTGTGTTTGAAGACTGAGCCATAGGAATTGCTAATGGAGCAGATTTCACGTAGGGGAGAAAGACACTAGTCAAGGATGACTGCAAGGAATGGACCTGTTGTAGTACTTCATAAATGGGGTGTTACTGGCCAATGAAAATGAAGGAAGCGTTGATGCTCAAAAAAAAAACAAGGGTAAATCTCAAAGACATTATGCTGAATGAAAAAAGCCAGATGCATGAATACTATGCACTGGGTGATTCCATTTTTGTGCGATTCTAGACGAGGCAAAACTAGCCCACGTTGGCTGAAACAAGATCAATGATGATTTCTGGTAGGGGGAGAGATAGACATGGGGATTGGCTGGAAGGAGGCACAAGGGAACTTTAGCAGGGATGGAAAGGTTTTATGTTGATAGGAGGTAGCTTCTACAAGCATTTGTGAGAGTCTCCTAATCTGTATATTTAAGGTTAGAACACATCACTGGATGTAAATTATGCCTCAATAAAAAGGTACAGGATGACTCCAAGCTTTGGGTCTGTGCAACTGGGAAAATGGCAACACTAACTGAGATGGAAGAAGTAGGTTTAAGATTACGAGGAGGCCAGCTGGAGGACCCCCATTTTTGACACATTAGGTTGGACATCCCTACTAGCAAATCAAGTGGAGACAATAATAGGCAGTTGGATATTTGGGTCCGAAGTTTAGGAGAGAGGCCAAGCTTGAGTAATACATTTAGAGATCATCAATTTATAGATGGTGTTTGAGGTCATGAAAGCGAGTGAGATTACACACATTAATTAAGTTAATTCTGCAATAACTTCGTGAGATAAACACTGTATTATCCCCATTTTGTAGATAAGGGAGCTGAGTCCCAAAGAGAAGTTGAGTCAGGAAATTATTATTTATTAATTGACTAGACTTTCTGACACCCCAAAGCTCAAATTCGTAATCACTACATTAAATACCACTCACAATGTATAAATAAATTCAAAAGTCTTTTTATGTAGTGATAGTCATAATATCTTTGCATTGATATGGCCCTTTTATATTCTTTGTTTTAAAAAAAATTTATTGATTTTAGACAGAGGGAGGGAGAGAGAGAAAGAGAGAGAGAAACATCGATTTATTGTTCCACATATTTACACATTTATTGGTTGTTTCTTGTATGTGCCCTGACCAGGAATCAAACCCACAACCTTGGTGTATCAGAACAATGCTCCAATCAACTGAGCCAGTATTTTCCTGCCTACTTCTTTCATTTGATTTAATGAGGTTAAATCAAGTTCCACAAGTATTAACAGTCCTGTTCGACAGATAAATAAATTGAGACAGTGAGAAATTAAGTCATATAGTAAATTGAAAACTCTACATAGTTGTATTTTATAGACTTAAGGTTTATCTTAGCAGCGATTTTCACTATAAATTATTGGAGACAGCTTATAAGATATATATGATAGAATGTATGTTAGAAGTATAAATGGAAAACCAGGACCACAGAAAAGAAAAATCTGAATATGGAATATAAAAATTCTTGTGATTGAGTTTTAATCTTACCTATGAGTTCAATGACAGTAAAGTCTAACAGGAAAATGATTAATTATACAGACCTCAATTTAAGAAAAGAGGTTGTATTTTTCCTAGCATTGGATTTTAAAGTAAATCATACATGTGGGCCTTGATTATAAAGATCATGAGTAACTAAAGGATAATGTCCAGGTCCACGTATTCATAGCAAATGCTGTCAAAAATTTCCTGTGGTTGTTATTCAAGTTAACTGTGAAAAAGTCCTCTCAGAAGTCAAGTTCTCTGGCTTTGAAGACACTTTCTCTTTCCAGCAGACTATAAATAGTTGTAATCAGTGCACACATGGTTAACTAACCAAATAACTTTGGAATTAAAGTGTAAACAGAAGGATGATTTACTAAATACCTCTTTATTTGCTGTAGACAAGGACCGTGGGGTTTTGGACTACGGCATATACATGGCATCTACACAAAGCTACACTGTTTGATCCCAAGCCTCCCTCTGGCTCCCAGTTACGCAGCGTGCCCACTGCAGTGGTGGAAGAAGGAAGGCCACACCTCCACCACCTCATCTCCACCCTCCCTCCTGCCCACACCCCAGGCCCCCTGCTTCCTTCCAAGTTCTGCCCCACTTCTGGGGGTTTTCTATTCTCTTCTCTGATCCAGAGCTTTGAGAATTCCATTTAATATTTAAGTTTCTAAACTCATTTACATGAGAACATAGGCTTTCCTTTTCACACTTTTTAAAGCATGACAGACTTGTGTCCAGTTTTGGTAAGAATCCTACTGCGAAGACCGAGCCTGACCTATTTTCCATCAGAGGTGCTCGGCAACAGCACGAGGCACTCTGGGGCTGGTGCACAAACCTGGGAGTGCCCTTGGTTTGGGCATTGTGTTACTTACCGAAACTGAGTGACACGAACTGACTCAAAACCTTGAATTCTTTTGTATGCTTCTTTAAGCTTACAAAAAAAAGAGGGGAGCAATAGGTTGATCTTTATCCCCACACAAGAAAAAACAGTTGAGCAAAACATGGATGCAGACAATCAATAAACCAACAGAAGCGCTGAACAAAGGAAAAAAGATACAGTAGGAGGTAGTTGCACATTATAAAATGACAGTTAAGAATGTACACATACATAATTTATTTTTGACGTTGCCGATAAAAAATGAAAAATCAACTGCTTAGACTCAAAGATGAATTGACTGCCAAATAAAATAATAAATTCAGCCCAAATTTATCTTATCCTCCCCACAAATAAGCCTTTTTTATGGATGCTTAAACGGAATCTCTCTGCCAAGTCGCCATGCACGTCTTCAGCTAGACCCACACCTGAACCACCATCCCAGGCTAGGCGCACGGGTCGAGTGTTAGGTGACTTCACCATGAAGCCCAGAATGTAGCCCAGGAATTCCCATCAGCCTCTAACGAGAGAGTTCTCTTTACAGAACCAATTCCAGATGCTCACACTTGAGCTTAGATCACGAAAAATTTCTTTTGACAAATATGAAAACAGAAAATAATCCAGAGGCCTTGGCTCAATATTACTCAAGTGAGTGAACAAAACTGAACACAAAAGAAATGAACAGGATTCAACTGCTAACCTCTCCCAGAGAGAAAATGTTCACAGTGCATCCGTTGTGGGCAGAGTGATTAGCTACTAAGTAATAGCCCAATGAAAAGGAATAATGGAGAATATGTATTACATAAACATGCTGAATTGAAAACATCTGAACTTATGTTTAACCAACAATTTTTTGTGCCATAAGTAGAAGGTGCTTACTTGAATTTCAATTCCAGTGGTATAGTTGGAGTATACAGCCGAAGATGAATTCAAAAGGTCTTTTGTAAATCTTTCATTAATTTTGAAAGTGCCCCAAACTTCTATGGGAAACAAAAAATATATATATAGATATAAAAATTACTCATTTGATTTTCTTATGGCATAAAATTACAGAAGTACAACTTGGAACCCATCTATTCAACATCAGTCTTTCCATTTGCTTTTGTAACGAATGTTCACCTAAAGTGATACAGGAAGCACACAACAAGAATTTTCGACTGTGGTTTGGAACATTATGGGAAAGTGCTGGTAACCCAGCCAACCTTGTAAGTAGGAAAACGTGTGGCCACTCATATGTGACTTTAAAAGACAGTCACTTAACACTGAAATATATCCCCATCTGGGCACTAAGCTTAAACATTGCCCTATTAAAAATGTTTAAAAAGAAACAAAAAATCACTACTGTTGACTCCAACATACCCCTTGCTTACCTATCACTGGTGTTTTTCCGCACTGGGCCACATCATTTCCCATCTCCGTGTGGACATATCTTCTAAACCCTTCATTCATGGCCTAGTCAAAGCATCTCCTCTCCAAAGCCTTCCCTGACTCCAGATACAAAGAGTCTCTCTCCTTTAAATTCCTGCAGTATTTTATCCATAGCTGCCTTACAGCCTCTTGTAACTACACATCTATTTGTGAACGTGAATCATGGATGTGTGTCCCCGCTTTACTTTGGGAAGCTCCTTATGAGTGTAATTCCCATCTGCTCCATCTTTGTATCCCTGGAAGATGGATTAGACATAGACCACCTTTCAAATGGTAGGCTTTCATCAACACTGCTGAAGAAATTACATTGTCTTCTTCCTTGTGTTAACATCCTGGCCTTCCCACGTAGCCTAATTCATTGATGGCAAGAGAAATGGTTCATTGTGACCTCCCAGAACTTGCCCAGATCTTGCTATAAAGATGGTGCTTATAAATACATGTTGCCTCAACCTGGATCACTGCAGTCCTGGGAAGGGGAGCCAGGGATACCCAAGAAAACTGGGCTATTGCTGGCCCTCCCTCGCTCTTTGCTCAGCTCTACCAAAGTCCCAAGCTTCAGGATAACTGGACTAGTTTTGGGAAAACTTCTTCAAGTCTTTCAAGCCCTGAGCCCACGTCAAGCTCAAAGCTCACCACATCATTCACTGAACGTAAACCTAAGTCAACAGGAGCTGCCTCAGTTTCCAATGGTTACTCAACTATACTTTTAACTTCTGTTTTGTTTTGGCATTGCATTCATTACACATATTTGTTGGCAATTTAGAGCATTACCTTCAATATAATTACTGTGCATTCTTCCTTGCTTTTATGCTGCTAGACTTCTCTTTTCTGAAAAACTGATATTGACAAAAGAGTTGAAACGAGGTAGAAAGAAAAACTGTATTTACTCAAGCAGTTTCCTGACCTGGGATTTCCGTGAATCTTGTTAAGTCTCAGAAGAAGCATAGATATGCAGAGCTAGCTGGGCTGGAGCAAGTGGTGCCCAAAGGTCGACTTGCATTTCTGAATTCCCAGCACTAGTGCAGCTCTCAGTGTGTCCAGCCAAACCTAGCCGGGCATGCCATCCCTGCCCTTCAATCTCCCTACAAACACTAGTTCTGCTCAGTGGACAAACACATGGACAAAGAGCTAGAGTCCCCCTTGTGTCACATGTTGGGGTGGGAGAGGCCCCAGCCCAGGGCTCCCCTCCTGGTATTCTCATGTGCTTACTTGTTCTCTCACAGAAATTGATGCTCTGGGTGAGGTTACTGAGATGACAGTCACAACTCTGGAGTGGTCCAGATGTGTGAAGGTAGCATTTCTGGGGATCGAGGCAGGAAGGAGGAAACCAGGAATAGCCATCCTCACAGGCACACCGTAGGAACCCGTTCTGATTGCTGCAGTCTGCACAAAAAACAGAGCTTGGTTTCATGGGGCCCGGTTAATAAATCTACTACTGCTGAGTTCTGATCCTTGGCTCCAACTTAGACCCTGAACCAAGGATTTCTCATCAAAAGCTGGAAGGACGGAGCCCTGCTGCTGCTGCTGGACCAGGCACCACACTGTGAGAACCCTTGCTTTC